>WWET01012867.1:0-10136 GCA_011038615.1 Limnodynastes dumerilii | reverse complement strand
TCCACATCACTCTAATCCCCACACACACAGTCACCCCATCCACATCACTATAATCCCTACACACACACAGTCACCACATCCACATCACTATAATCCCTCCACACACACAGTGACCCCCATCCACATCACTCTAATCCCCACACACACAGTCTGCAAAATGATCCAGTCCCATACTGCCCTCATTCCTCCTCCCTCCGGGTGTAGTTCTCTAGTCGGGCCTCCTTCTTGTACTCCTGTAATGGATAGGTCTGTGTTCCGGTCACCGTCGTGGAATGCAAGAGTTTACAATAGGTCTCAGGAAGAGACGGGAAATGTATGGTTACCATGTGATTTGTGATTACGGTCTATTTATTTATCATCATACTCTTATGGGTTTTTAATTTGTATTTACATTTATCTGTATTTATATATTTCTATTTTTATATGCTTTTTTTTTTAATTCTTATTCACTTATTGTTTCATGTATATTTATGGATTCTTATACTTGGATTAAAATGATTATAATAACATTTTGTGTCATAACATTAATTAATAATGAGGTCATTCATATATTTACATAGCTCATGAATTTTGAATTAGGAGAATCATTCACTGAGAAAAGTAGACAGGATTGAAATCTACTCTCACCAAGTGTGATTTCACCTCTGTATAAAGTATTAAGTACTCATTTTATCTATATAGTAACACAGAGCCTGTATAGCTCAATGGTAGAGTGTCTGCCTTAGGTGCAGGCTCCCTGGGATCGATTCCCACTGTGGTAGTTTGTTTATTTATTTATTGGGGGACGTATTTTTGCATATTTTGATTCTCTCTTTTATTTTCATTTTTGCTGGTTATATTTTATTAATGACAATAAGTATATTAGAGTCCTCTTCTCTATATCGTTTCATATATATATTTATATATATTATGTTTAGAAACTATTATATAGGATTTCAGATGTTCCACAGTAACTTATAGGCGTGTTTGTTTTAACCAATTGAAATTAAACATGGACTATTTAAACGAGGTATGAATGATAGGTAACCACTCCCTCTGATGAAGTCGTAGATATGACGAAACGCGTCAGGTGTTACCTATGGTGAGAATTCAGAGGATTGGACTTTTTATACTGGAGCACTTTGAACAGCTGATCCGTACCGGAGGAAAAACCGCGGAGGGTATTGCATTGGCTGATGAACCTAGCTGTAACAGCTTTCCTACTACAGAGGCGGCAGCTGGCGCTGCACACGGGGTGAAGGAGGAGGCTGGAGCTCACATGCGGTGATCATCTTCCCCTATACTCCCTTCCAAACCCTCCTCCGTTCAGCCACGAGTTTGCTTAAGGAGCTCCCTGGAACTCTCTCTTTGCTTTATGAGATTGTGATTTTGAGATCGTGACACTGGGGGTTCTCTGCTCGGCTGATTTGCCGTCTGACGGACACGTGTGTTCCAGCAGATTAGGTTACTAGAAGGATCAGCACGGGGCACCTTGTATCTGTGTTGGGGCTCAATCCCCTTGAAACGGTTTTTATAGCAAGTAACGATAATCCTCTCCTTTGGATAACGGGTTCAAGAGAGCTGTAATCAAAATCAGCAATGCCCTACCTCATTATTCATACACCAATATTCACTTTCTAATAATTATACGTATTGTATGAATTGTGTTTATTATATATTGTCTTACCTAGAAGTACTGTGCACATCATAGATTCTTCAGAAGTATATATTTATTTTTTATCCCCCCCCTTCTTTCGGTTAGGAGAAATACACTGCCTTTGGGGTAATTACAAGCGCCTAGTGTATGCTTTTCTGCCATACTGCCCTCATTACCCCTCCCTCCAGTCAGGCCTCCTTCTTGCACTCCTGTAATTGATAGGTCTGTGTTCCGGTCACCGTCGTGGAAAGTAACGGGTGTGACGACACATACACAATATAACTTATACATGAAGAGGCCGGTGGTGAGTGGCGAGTGGCCATTACATAGCGCAATACCAGGCAATAGATGGGACACTTACCTTGCCCTCAGCCAGACCAAACACAATGGCTCCCTCTAGTGGCCACAGCAGACACGTCACAGCGCTCTGTAACAGAAGACAACAATGACTCATGTATACCCCCCCACCCTCCCGAGCACCACGTATCACACAGCGTAATACACAGACCATCCCCCAATCACCACATATCACACAGCGTAATACACAGACCATCCCCCAATCACACAGCATAATACACAGACCATCCCCCAATCACAGAGCGTAATACATAGACCATCCCCCAATCACAGAGCGTAATATACCGGAAACTCACGGACTGAATGAACTTGTTGCAGATAACCTTTTTATCTCCCCTAAAACAGAGAAGTGTAAAGAGGACAAGTATTAGCACTATTATTACACATGGTATAGCACACCTACATATACACACACACACTTACACATATATACACACACCTACACACACTTACACATACACACCTACATATACTTATACATAAACACCTACACATACATACACATATAATTACACCTACACATACTTATACACACCTACATACACATATACTTACACACACATCTACACACATATACATCTACACTTACACCTACACATACATACACACACCTACATATACACCCAGACATTTCTAGATATACTTACACATACACACCTACACATACATACACACACACCTACATATATATCTACTTATGCATACACACAAACGCCTACATATACGCACACACTCACATATATACCTACACACACACACACACCTACATAGACACACACAAACACCTACATACACACAAACACACCCACCTACACCTACCTACATACACACCCATCTACATATACAGCTACATACACAAACCCATCTACACACACACACACCTACATATACATACCTACACACACACACCTACATATACATACCTACACACACACACACACACACACACATCAACCTACATACACACACACACACACACACACACATCAACCTACATACACACACCTACATATTTACAGCTCACATGCTCCTCTACACACACACACATTGTGAAGCAGGGAAGGGACATGTCCCCGCTGGGATGGCTGTCTTTAGAGACAGTGAGAGGCACTTGCAGCTGTCTCTATTTGGAATAGCAGCTTTTTATCATGTTATTATGAATGGGCGAGTGTGCCGATCACCATTCATTTTCACCAGACCCCCCGCACCCGCCACAGGCTGCTCCAGGGACATTCAGTGTTAGGGCCATAGAAGGGGAGGGTTAGGGTTAGGCTGCGGAGACGGGGGTCTTAGGGTTAGGCTGCGGAGACGGGGGTCTTAGGGTTAGGCTGCGGAGATGGGGGTCTTAGGGTTAGACAATAGAGAAGGGAATATAAGTTTCAGGATACGGAGAAGGGAGGGCAAGGGTAATGGAAGGGAAGGGTTAAGGTAAAGGTAATGCAAGGGAAGGGTTGGTTTCAGGATAATGGAAGGGGGGGTTAGGGTCAGGGTAATGGAAGGGGAGGGGTAAAGGTAACGGAAGGAGAGGTTAGGGACAGGCTACTGGGAAGGGGAGGATTAGGGTAATGGAAGAGGAGGGTTAGGGTTAGGGTCAGGGTAAGGGTAATGAAAGGGGAGGATTAAGGTCAGGGTAATGGAAGGGAAGGGTTAGGGTAATGGAAGGGTTAGGGTAAGGGTAATGAAAGGGGAGGATTAGGGTTAGGATCAGGGTAATGGAAGGGGAAGGTCAGGATAATGGAAGGGAAGGGTCAGGCTACTGGGAAGGGAGGGTTAGGGTAATGGAAGGGGAGGGTCAGGGTAAAGGTAATGGAAAGGGAAGGGAGGGTTAGGGTAATGGAAAGGGAAGGGAGGGTTAGGGTAATGGAAGGGGAGGGGAGGGTCAGGGTCAGGGTAATGGAAGGGGAGGGTCAGGGTAAAGGTAATGGAAAGGGAGGGGAGGGTTAGGGTAATGGAAGAGGAGGGGAGAGGAGGTGAGGGTTAGGGTCAGAATTAGGGGAAGGGGCGGGGTTAGTTTTTAGGTTTTCCTCGGAGCACAGTGTTCGGTTGCTATGGATATCCCAGCAATTCGGAACGGTCTGGGAGAGAGCGGCTTATTAAAATAGGGGATCCGGTTTGGTCACGTGACCGCCCTAGCGCAGGGCACTCACCAGTCCTCCCCGATCTTGTACACGTAGATAATATTGTCAGTCTGTCCCACAGCGATCTTGGTAGAATCCGGTGAGAAGGCCATCCCCTTCACCATGTAACTCCTCTTCCCGTACTGCCAACAGAACAAGATGGCGGATCAGGAAACACAGAGACCAGACACCACCCTAGAATGTAGCGTCTCCAGACACCCCAACCTGGACCGCCACGACTCCAGGCACCCCAACCTGGACCGCCACGTCTCCAGGCAAGCCCAAGGGAGCATATACCCCAGCCCAATCCATCATGAGGTCAGGCAGCCCCACCTGAGCAGATGACGGACACACCTTCCCCCGACCCATTATAAAGCCAGGGAAAGGCACCCAGGCATGTCATGTGACCACCGACATCCTAACCTAATGTATGGCCAGATCAAACACGTGTCATGTGACCACCGACATCCTAACTTAATGTATGGCCAGAAGATCAAACACGTGTCATGTGACCACCGACATCCTAACCTAATGTATGGCCAGAAGATCAAACACGTGTCATGTGACCACCGACATCCTAACCTAATGTATGGCCAGAAGATGTAACACGTCATGTGATCAGAGACGCTGCCTAATACCCCGCGAGCAGTAACACGGCTTACCTTGGAATCCGCAGGTTTGGTGGAAAACTTGTCTCTCCTCTCCCCGAGCTCATCATAGAGAAGCACAACCCGGTCCACGGTACACACCGCAAACTTACCATTGTTCTGTGACCACGCCATGGCCGTCACCTTCGCTGCCCCATCCTACAACACAGAGAAACATCAGATGCCCTAATAGATGCCAGGAGTCCAGGGTCATCCCCCATATACTGTACCAGAGAACCCCCTCACCCCAGGGTCATCCCCCCTACACTGCACCAGAGAACCCCCTCACCCCAGGGTCATCCCCCCTACACTGCACCAGAGAACCCCCTCACCCCAGGGTCATCTCCCCTACACTGCACCAGAGAACCCCCTCACCCCAGGGTCATCCCTCCTATACTGCACCAGAGAACCCCCTCACCCCAGGGTCATCCCTCCTATACTGCACCAGAGAACCCCCTCACCCCAGGGTCATCCCTCCTATACTGCACCAGAGAACCCCCTCACCCCAGGGTCATCCCTCCTATACTGCACCAGAGAACCCCCTCACCCCAGGGTCATCCCTCCTATACTGCACCAGAGAACCCCCTCACCCCAGGGTCATCCCTCCTATACTGCACCAGAGAACCCCCTCACCCCAGGGTCATCCCTCCTATACTGCACCAGAGAACCCCCTCACCCCAGGGTCATCCCTCCTATACTGCACCAGAGAACCCCCTCACCCCAGGGTCATCCCTCCTATACTGCACCAGAGAACCCCCTCACCCCAGGGTCATCCCTCCTATACTGCACCAGAGAACCCCCTCACCCCAGGGTCATCCCTCCTATACTGCACCAGAGAACCCCCTCACCCCAGGGTCATCCCTCCTATACTGCACCAGAGAACCCCCTCACCCCAGGGTCATCCCTCCTATACTGCACCAGAGAACCCCCTCACCCCAGGGTCATCCCTCCTATACTGCACCAGAGAACCCCCTCACCCCAGGGTCATCCCTCCTATACTGCACCAGAGAACCCCCTCACCCCAGGGTCATCCCTCCTATACTGCACCAGAGAACCCCCTCACCCCAGGGTCATCCCTCCTATACTGCACCAGAGAACCCCCTCACCCCAGGGTCATCCCTCCTATACTGCACCAGAGAACCCCCTCACCCCAGGGTCATCCCTCCTATACTGCACCAGAGAACCCCCTCACCCCAGGGTCATCCCTCCTATACTGCACCAGAGAACCCCCTCACCCCAGGGTCATCCCTCCTATACTGCACCAGAGAACCCCCTCACCCCAGGGTCATCCCTCCTATACTGCACCAGAGAACCCCCTCACCCCAGGGTCATCCCTCCTATACTGCACCAGAGAACCCCCTCACCCCAGGGTCATCCCTCCTATACTGCACCAGAGAACCCCCTCACCCCAGGGTCATCCCTCCTATACTGCACCAGAGAACCCCCTCACCCCAGGGTCATCCCTCCTATACTGCACCAGAGAACCCCCTCACCCCAGGGTCATCCCTCCTATACTGCACCAGAGAACCCCCTCACCCCAGTTCACCAGAGAACCACCTCACCCCAATATCATCCCCCCTACACTAGACCAGAGAACCCCCTCATTTTCTTCAGTACAATTTCTCCTGAGTTGTATTATCCGGCTTTTTGAAACACTTCTAAGCCAGTTTTGATGATCGTTACTCTCCTTATCTATAAATGAATTGCTACCAGTGGGGTTTTAACCTTAAATCTTTGGTTTTCCACGTATATTGTAAGATCCAAGAAATGTACTTTCTGTGCACTAATGTCATACGTGAGTGCTATATTCTTTACATTCTCAAGTATTCGCAATATTTCAATCATTCCTCTTTCGATCCTTCCCATATAAGAAGTATATCATCTATGTATCACATATTCTTACGCCAAGGGAGATCATTCCAAATGTTTTCATCCTCCCATGTCGCTATAAATAAGCCAGCGAAACGTGGAGCGAGTTTCACTTCCATTACCCCTTTTGAATATAAAATTGAATATAAAAACTCTTAGAAAAAGAAATAATTTTGTTCCAAAATAAATAAAATTCCTTCCAAAATGAAATTTTTAAAATCAGGATCCACCTTGGTAAGAAATCTTTCTGCCGCCTGGACGCCATCCTGGTGATCTATAATTGTATAGAGAAGCAACATGGACCGTTACCCTGAGATTCCCCTTCATTTTTACGTATCACTGTCAAAGTGTCCTTGTTGTAGGGCATCATCTACCATTGCTGAAAGCTTTGAAGTCAAAGCGTTAATACCCGATGAACCTTTGGGAGTACATAGAGAACTGGGATAATTGAAGATAGTGCTTCCAAGAATTTATCCTCTGTCACTCCCAATGTTCCCTTTGACGTATTTTTTAAGGAATTCCTCGTAGTCTCTGTAAATTTTAGGGGCCATATCAATTTTAACTTATTGGTAAGTATCATGGTCCACTAATTGCCACAAAACGTCTGCTTTCTCCATGACGCCCAGTCCACCCCCCTTGTCGGCTGGTTTAATTATAATGTTTTGGTTATCCTTTCATTTCTTCAAAGCTTTTCTTTCCTCTTTGGTCATATTGGGCCTGATCCTGAACTACGCCCGCCGTCGCTAGGACGTTGCCCGGCGTTACTTCGGCAACGCCCGATCGTGGATCGGGCGTCCGTAGCAGCGCCGTAGGGACGCTGGAGGGGACGTCCCCCAGCGTCCCTACGTTCAGGTTAGTGCAGGTGGGCGGGGGGAGGTAAGTAAATGAGGGTAGGAGGGCGGGCTAAGCGGCCATACGCTCCTGTGCGAGTGTATGGCCCCTTCCTTACGCCGGTTGAAGTTAGGGTAGCCTTCAGCCGGGCGGCCATACGCTCCTGTGCGAGCGTATGGCCCCTTCCTTACGCCGGCTGAAGTTAGGGTAGCCTTCAGCCGGTGTAAGGAAGGGGCCATACGCCCGCACAGGGGGAGTGTCGGGGACAGTGGACGCCGATATGCTGTGCTTTAGTAAGCCTAGTTCTGGATCAGGCCCATTGTCCGTATTGTGATTCTTCTTATTTGCCTTCTTAGTCATCTTTCTCATTTCTTTAATCATCT
Organism: Limnodynastes dumerilii; assembly: GCA_011038615.1. Classification (NCBI taxonomy): domain Eukaryota; kingdom Metazoa; phylum Chordata; class Amphibia; order Anura; family Limnodynastidae; genus Limnodynastes; species Limnodynastes dumerilii. Next base: position 2,296 of record WWET01012867.1, on the reverse strand, counting down.
TCTGAAAGGCTTCCGCAAAGCATCCGTTACTTTGAATAGGATAGAATGTGGATTTATTCTTCCATTTCTTGGTTCTCTCTACCTCCTTCTCGTCATCCTTATTACTTTCTTCTGCTCTTTCTTCCTCTTGTATTGCAAAATGCCTCTTCAGGGTGAGCCTTCTAGTAAACTTCATTCATGGGAGCAGATTTTAATCCCTTCTTGAGGATCTTAATTGAAGATATAATTGTTAAGATTATAAATCTTAATCGAACTTTCCATAGTTTATTCTTCTCTTTTAATCATCAAGTTTTTCCACGTTTTTTAATCTTCGATGGTTTTGTCCGAGTAGGTAGATCCCTTACTACTATCTCCTTTCCGTTCGGCGGCGGCTCCTTCCATTATAAAATGTCCATTGTATGTGGAGCTTCAGAGGCCTTCAATATTGATCATTTCCCCCGTGGTTTTCACGATGGCGCCTCTGATTTGCGCAGGAGCAGTCCGCCCTCCTTCCTTCCATTGCTAGGATTTCCTTATGGTACCTGGAATCCCTCTTCCCCTTCTCTTGGGCTCCTTTGGTTGTTTCTGTTTTCATTCTCTATAGGTGTTCTAATGGACTCGGTTTCTCTCTGGTCTATTATTCTCTCTTGTTCCACCTCTTCATGAGATCTTGTGTTATATGTGGATGGCCCTCGATCTCTATGACCTCTTTGATAGTCTTTGTTAGGGTATTTCTTATGTCCCCATTGTTTTTGTGTTTCTTCTTATTGGTCTGCATTTGTTTTGGTCTTGCTCCTCTCTCCGATGTAGTGTATTGAATGTTCGATGTTCCTCCCATGTGTCTTGATAGATGATATATGTGCACTGCATATTTTAGATATTTTTGTGAAAAATGGTTGTGGATTTTCCTTTTGTTTCTCCCCTCATTAAGGTGCCAATACGGCGGTCTGACAATCTTGGGAAACACAAAAGAATGTACACCTTTAAGATCAATCCTGTAGGAGGATCTAGGGATCTTTAAATATGTGGGAATGTCACAATCATTTACCTTGAGAAAGGCTCATATAGAGCCAAAACGCGTTGGAGGATTGTGATAGGATACGTTACTAAGATAAACCTCGGACGTGCAGAAGGTTAGGAGAAATCTCCCTGTTCCTATAAGTATCCGTCACGGCAGTCGAGGACGGCACAGACAAGGACTTTCTAAGAAACAAACGCTTAATTATTTTCAGAAAATGTCCTATTAAATATGTGAATATAACTTCTGTTTTTATCTGGAATTGTTAAGGTTTTTTACATTTATTCCCATTCATGCATGAAACGAACCATCCGTTAGAAGGACGGTATTGAACGAGAGGCTTGGAGAGCAAGCATTCGCCACGTGCTGGGACTTCAGCATACTGCCACTGAATACAGAGGGATAAGGCACCACGGTGAACAATGGAAGGAGGACTATCTGAAAGATGACGGGTATGAACCGGGACTAGAGACTGGAGACCATCCTCCTGCTACCGCGATATATGCGAGTGTTTATTCGCCATATCCTTGGCTGGATCACTGACTTGGTGCCGGACAACCATTTATATTATCCAATGATTATTCATTACACAGAGGTTTCTACTACCCACGATACGGACAAGCGTATTTGACCTATAGAGGATTATATGGTGTATATCATTGTGGGTTGGACACGGTTTATGGATCAGATTGTGTCATGTGACTCCATATTATGCAGATTATTGGTGATCAATGAAGTATTGATGTTTAGCAGACTCGTATAGGAATTCTCACGTCTCATCTCATCTGTTGTGAACATGCTCAGCCGTTACAAACAGCGGAAGGCTGGTTCCTGTCTCATATTCTATTTACCCGGTAAGTACTATACAGGTTTGTCACCCTATACAGTGCTCACTAATGGCAGAAAGGGCGGCGCTATTACAGGCTTTTTACAACTGAGGACATTGCTACTTAGCTATATTGAAGTTTAATTCCCTCTCTATCTGTACCCGGGGGGTGTCTCCGTACCTGGGGTGTGATACAGGCCCCTCTCTACCTGTACCCAGGGGGTGATACAGGACCCTCTCTATCCATACCCGGGGGGTTGCTACAGGCCCCTCTCTACCTGTACCCAGGGGGTGCTACAGGCCCCTCTCTTGACACAGGCCTCCCCTCCCCTCGCTCCGTGTGTGTGTACCTGGGGGCTGAGCAGGGTGCGGAGGTGCTTCAGCTGCATTCTCTGGTCCCCTCTCTGTGTACCCGGGGGGGTCTCTCTCTGTACCCGGGGGGGTGACACAGCCCCCCCTCCCCTCGCTCTGTG
>WWET01012864.1:0-10148 GCA_011038615.1 Limnodynastes dumerilii | reverse complement strand
TGGGCAGAGACTTGTAAATTGAGCCAAGGGGACAACACTTTGTAATAGGCTTCCTCTGTGCTCCTAAGGTACGCCGTCATTCTCTCCATGCCTGCGACAAAAACTAATATATGAGGTCAGAGCACGCAAGGAGGAGAGGGATGGCTGTTTCCAAGCTTTAGCGATGAGGCATTTGGCCGCAGCCAAAACATGGGAGGCCAATTTACGGGAGGAGGCATCTGTGTCAGGGATGGGTTAACATGATAGGAAGATCCATGGATTTTTAGGGAGCGAGCAGGGGAGGAGGGCCATTAAGAGAGAATGTACCATATCCCAAAATGGAGCTAGAATAGGGCAGGTCCACCACACATGAACGAGCGATCCAACCTCTCCACAGCGGCGCCAGTAACATACATTATTTTAAAAGAACACAGCAAAGAAAACATATTTATGGTAATATTCTAAAGACAATGAAAAAATTAATATAACATGTAACACCTCATGACATCAATATGCAATATATATGCCTCCCAACTAAAAATATGAAAAATATGGTTAATACGGAAACACAAATATGAAAAAAAAGGTTATCTCACCGAGCAGCCATCCATGGGGTAACCTTTTCTCCTCAAACATCCGGTACAGTGTGGACTGTTGAAAGATAAAAGAATCATGTGAAGATCCTGGAAACCCTGCAACCACATTTAAAATCCTAAGCTTGGCATCACACACCATCTGCACGTTTAGAGAATGAAAAGATTTTCTATTTCTGAAAATTTCTTCATTTCTCCTAGGGGCAATAAGTGCTACATGGGTGCAATCTATAGCACCCAGCACATTTGGCATTCCAGCAATGGCATAAAAACACTGTTTGTTTTCCTGCCATTGCGCAGCAGTGGTTGGGAGGGAAATGAATTCAGTGGCGTGCTTACACAGTGCTGAAAGCACCTGCGCCAAATGACGGCAGCATGTGGATTGTGAAAACCCACCGCTGTGGGCAACTGTGTTTTGAAAAGTGCCTGAAGCCAAAAAATGCAAGGCCCCCATTAGTTTTAATAGACCAGGAACTGCTTTGTTGGTGGGATTAATAGGTTCAAGGTCAGGTTTTATAAGCTCGTAAAGCGACTCTATGCACTGTCTAGGTAAACGATACAATTTTTTGATGTCTGTTTCACTGAGCCTATCTAGGACATGCCGTTCCCTATACATACGGGGCCGGGGAATTGGACGTGGCACTACAACTGAGGAGCTGGCCTCAGCAACATCATTAACATCAGAGTTGGGCAGTGGACATTGCACTTGTCTCGCACACAACTCCTCCATGCAAGACGCAAACATCCACACAGATACCGTCTCAGGGGAAGGAACTAACTCCATTATAATTGGAAATTAAGGTATTTAAATGGCAGGCACAAATCAAAGGGGCACAATAAAATTGTGGGAAATTAATGTAGTATGTAGTGTGTGTATGTAGAATTGACCTAAGTAATGAGTGTGTAAGATAAATTAAAAGCTTAGCAGTAGTAGTAGCAGTAGGTCTCTTTAAAGCAGAAAGCAGGTCCTCTCTCTGAAGATAACAGGTCCTCTCTCAACAGGGAAACAGTTGCATGCAACATTTACCTCTATGGAATATACCATTCACACATTTCTGCAGGGGTGTCAATTTTACAAACATATGTTTTGCATGTACACATTTCAATATTTAAATCTCTCAGTGTTGTTAATAGGTAAACTGTCTGCTAATGCTTTTTGAGCTGTCAAAACTACATTATTTTCATTCATTTTAATAGATAAAAGTTTTTTTGGGAAAAAACCGCACCTCAAGGAGGTGAGAATTTTCTGAGGTTCACGTCGTTAAAATAACATGCGAATTTTATCGCTACTGCAGCAATTGAATTGCAAAATTTCGCTCATGCAGTTCTTTACTATAGGGGCTACGGAGTTCGAGCGTTACTCATTTTATTCGCATGAAAATGATCCCAATTGAATTAAACGTTAAAATATCAGTCGTTAAATGGTATGCAAATTAACCTTTTTGGCGTTAAAAATTCGCACGATGTGTAATTGAATCGGGCCCATAATGTTATAAAGGTTGTTTGTATGAGCAGCTCTTAAACAATAAAACACTGCAGGAAAAAGTGGAAAGCGATACTTAGCTTCCTTGGAAATATTGTTCTGAGAATTCTTAGATGCTGTGTGATAAATGATCCAGATGGTCTGCTATATTGAAAGTAAATATTGTGCTATCTAGGTTTTATACCAAGCAGACAGGCAAGGGACAATAGGAGGAGAGTCATTGACATCATACATATTGCCAATATGAGAAAGACTCAGTTGACGGTACTGTCATTGGATGCTAAAAAGGCATTGGACAGGATCTCATGGCTGTTTATAACGGAGGCTCTCCGGCACTAGGGGATATCAGGAACATTCCTGACTGCCATACTCTCCTTATATATGCACCCATTGGCGAGGGTGATGATTAATGGCTCTCCTTCAGAATCCTTGTCCCTAGCAAATGGTACAATTCAGGGATGCCCCGTCGCCTCTGATATTTGCCTTGGTTATAGAAGCCCTGGCTGCGTCCATACAAGCTACCCCAACCATACAGGGATTAATGGTGGGGAAATGTGAAAGCAAAATATCCTTATTTGCCGACGACATTGTTACACTCTGTAGGTTCATCCTGGCAGAGTGTGTGTTAATTTCTTGACAGTTCTGTGTGTCTAATTTTCTCCCAGCTGCAGGTTAATTGTTCCTGGAGGTGTGTCTGGCTTCCACAGCTATTGGGGGGGTGTTCCTTAAATAGCCTCCAGTGCAAGTAGCAGGTGCTGGTCATAGCTTCTAGTTCCTAGTGTCTCTGTGCCAGTTTCTTTCCTTCTCTTGCCTTGTGCTACTTTGCTTCTTACTTTCTTGAGTGCCCCAGTTCTGTCCTTGCCTCATACCTTTGTGTCTCCATTCCCTCCATCTCCCACCTTGCTATTCAGTCCCATTTGTATTTACCTAGCTTATCCTGCCTGACTGTTTCTGTTAACCCCTTGTGGGTTTCCGCTGTTTGCTTGTGTGTGTGTTATTGCCCTGGTTAGTTTAGTCTGTCTTGTCAGTCCCGTCTGTTCCTTCCTAGTCTGCCGTGTCTGTTCAGTGTTTTGTGTAGTTTGTTACAGGTCAGACTCTGCTGCCTGTCTCCTCCCACTCCTCTGTCTAGCACTCACCTGTCTGACTCCCTCTGTGTTTTTTCTGCCCTTCCTCCGTCCTCCTTCCTGGTGTAACCTGCATCTGAGTTGTGAGTACCTTGTCTGTCTGGTCTGTATTGGGTTCAATGCTTTTTATCTGCCTGTCCCTCTGAGTTTTACCACTGTTGCAGATTGTATCATCTACTCTCCCGTGTGTCTCTGCACCTATTACCATCACTTACCACTGTTGCAGTTAATATCACCTACTCTCCAGTGTGTCAGGTCTCTGCGCCTACTTTTAGTATTTTATACTGTTATCACTTCTATACTTCATTTCTGTACCACTGTACCTGTCTCGAGCTAGTTGTTGGTTCTTCTAGTGCAGTGTAGGGACTTATACGCGCCCAGGAGTGAAGGAGGGGTGAAGCCACCCGTGAGGGTGGTAGTATCGGTATCGTTCAGGGACAACTGACGGATTTTAGGTTAGGTGTTTTGCTCTCCATATCTTTCAGCCTGTAGTACATTGTACTTCCCTTCCGGTATTCCTAACATTTACATTGTACGTTACCTTCCAGTATTCATAACAGACATCCTCCGAGAACCTCTCTTCCCAGCCTTTTCTGTGTTATGGAGGAGCATGGACGACTATCTGGCTATAAGATCAATATTTCTAGAACAGAAGCTATGTTATTACTCTGCTCACCTAGAGAACGGGAATTAATGATAGCTCAATACCACTTCCGGTGGCAATCCAGTAAGATCAAGTACCTGAGTGTCTATAATACCCCTTCTTATGACACCCTATATCGGGAAAATGATCCAGCCCTATTCAAAAAAAGTAGTAAAACGGGCGCCCAGCCGACCATCGTAAAAAAAATACGCCCAGCGAGCGAAAAATACGCTAACGATACGCCCGCTATTCGCTCATGACGCTCGGGCGACCGGAACCTGTCATACTGGGCATGCGCATTGCGAATTTTTTCCCGAAAATTCGCATACGATGAGCGTACGCTCGCTTGCGAGCGTTGCTCTGGATCAGGCCCCTGGTTTATACATAAGAATATTTAGGGATTTTCTGGGAGGTCACAGCAAGCATATCCAAGAGACGAAATTAGGAACAGGACACATGCGCTCACCAAAATGCTCCTCCATGGTCCTCCAATGCAATGCAAAGTTCCCCACAGTGGTGCAAAGTATATACACTTCAGCTACAATTAACCCAAAAAGAAGCAAAGTTTTCCAGGTTACCACTAGTGTAAAGCATTGTATCCCATGCCTGGTTGTGCTCATATTCACATCTGTCAGTGTTTAGTTACATCTATTTTGTTTATATTTTATAACCTTTATTTTTTTATAACTTTTCCATTTATTCTTATACTGGGGACCCAGAGTTCTGTGCCTACACTCCCCTGTACTTAGGTGCAATACCTTCAACCTGATATGGCAGCATCTCACCTAATCCAAACCCTAGCAACGTCCCTTGATCAAGTTGCTCCAGCTACCCCTCATGTACAATGACGTCTTCCGTATCAGTCATAGCAAACTAACGTCAAAAACAGCCCTATAAAACTCTGCTGCAGAGCAGAATGTTGGAGTGTGCTTTGCTTTGCAACAGAACATCGCACGACAATTGCTGGCAGTCTCCATTTTCTACAGCAATGGTGATGCAGTTGCAAAGAGTCCTCAACCTACAGGTAAGCCATTATATAACAGCCCTACCCTTAACCCTACCCTACACCACCTAACCCTACTCTAATCCAAACCCTCTGTTTCCCACAGCCTAAATTTAACCCTAACCTTTCAAGTTCCGCAGCCTAACCCTAACCTTCCGCTTAAGCCCTATCCCTAACCGTCTGTAGGATTTTGCCAATGATACAACCACCATTCAGTTGGCGGCTGTATCACTGTTGGTTGCTTGGAGTGGCAACCGCGTCCTGAATTTTGTGGGGTCATCTCTCAATCTCCTGATACTTTCTAATTTACACTAACACATATAACACTTATGGAAATGCTCTGGACAATGCAAAACAATCCTACTTTCATCTTTTCAAATCTACTGGATTTCTAAGACCCCAAACGTCACTCCCTAATGAGCCCTCTTGTGTAAAAGCCACCAGCTTCCATCAGAACCCAAGATCTTGCAACGTAATTTAAGGGCTAGATTTACTGGATTAAATAGAAATTCAAAACTACTCGTCCTCATTACTTAACATTGCTCAACACCCTTCCTTCACACTCTAACAACATGCCGTCATTCCAACCCACAAATGAAAAGGACGTTTCTGCTATTTTCTTTTCTTCCTACTCTGCTGTCTCTTCTCTTAATCCAGTACCCTCACAAGTCAGTTGATGTCAATCTTCTATGCTTATTCCAATTTTAATTACAATCTGCAATCTCTTTCTTTCTACTGTATTTTATTTTATTCCAGCGATCTCCCCATATAAACCCCCTTTATCCTAATAACAGCTATTAGGGGGAGGAAAAGAGGGTTATATAGAGACATTGATAGAATACTTACTCTTAATGCCAGCCTGAGCTGGCATTAGTTTTATGTCAGGAGCGGAGTGTAAAACATTTTGTAAATATCAAAAAATTCATTTTAATGCCATAGTGTCAGTTTTCGAGTTCAAAACTGACACTATGGCATTAAAAAAATCTTTGGAAGGTTCAGATTTCAGTATCATCTCTATGCAGGTAATACACAAACATACCTATCCATTCCTGATCTCTCACCAACTGGGAGGGGCCACATAACTGAATGTCTCTCTGCCATTTGTGCTCCCGTGATCGCAAAGTTAATGTTTCAAAAACAGAACTAATAATATTTCTCTCTATTTCTGTGGAGCTGCCCTTTGTTCCTTACATACAGTCTGTTTCTGAATCCTGTTACGTACACCTAAAAGCATTTCTGGAACATGCAAATATCTCACACAAGACACTGCTAAAATTCCCCTTTGTGCACTAATCATCTCTAGCATTGATTATTACATTTCTCTGTACAGTCTATATCTACAGTCTTTATTGCATGCAGCAGCTTGACTGATTTTCCTTGCAAAATGCTCTTTTAGAGATGCTGCACTCAGTTTCTACATCGGTTGCCTGTATTTTACAGAATTAAACACAAAGGGCCGTATTCACAAATCCCTTACTTAAAGGTACGCAATTATACGCACGGACGTTGCAAGACAACACCCATGACGCTCCCCTCACACGGATGGGTTTTCGGTGACTTACACCTCCATAGGACACCATTATCTCTACGTGTGCATTTACGTACGTGTAATGCATACGTTCTTGCGTATGTAACCAGCCGCGCCCTGAAATGGTCATTTAAATGCCACCCCCACCCACTTTCACGTAACTTTGTCTGTACGGATTTCAACAACACCCCTCCGCACATATGTTCTCAAGTGCAAGTACGTGGCTAATGGACTTCCATATGTAAATTCAACGTAAAGAGCGTAAATAAAGTTACTCCAATCCTAAAAATACGCACGGAACTCCGCGGAAAATCAGATCTGTGAATACAGTCCACCGTGTAGCGCATTATAAATAAACAATAAAAATAATATTAATAAATAATAATTAAAGGCGCCCGGCATGACAGCTCTGTCAGGCTATTGAGTGCAGACGTTTTGGGAAGATATTACTTACAAGCACATTGCTAGGTCGTAATTAAAGTGTGACTACACTTTGGGAATAAGATAACTAATTATTTTGGCCAATAGGTACCTTATCTGACAGCCGCAATATGGCTGTTACAGAAGGACCTCTATATACAATGTAGCTTTCAGGATATACTCCGCAACTGTATATATTAAGGACAATTGCCAATTATTTCTAAATATATGATACTCAATATCTGCTGAGTTTGGAGTGTTTATTACTTATATGCTAAATACAGTAGGACAGTGTTCCCCAACCTCAGTCCTCAGGGACCACTAACAGTGCATGTTTTCCAGGTGTCACTGCTGGAGCACAGGTGTGGTCATTACTAACTGACACATTTTAAAAGCTCCACAGGTGCTGCTCATTATATCACTTGTGATTCTTTAAGGAAACCTAGAAAATATGGACTATTAGTGGTCCCTGAGGACCGAGGTTGGGGAACACTGCAATAGGAGATTGACTACATTTGCAGTCTTAGTGAGGCCTGGATTACAGTTGATACTATTTTCATCTGTAGACGAGTCCGTCTGGGTGTCAGCGTCGGTGGGTCGGTTGTGGATTTTACAAACACTACCAACCCTGCAGGTGGTACAATCCACGTATCTACCTACAAGTGAGTGACAACCTTATTACATCATCTACCTTTTACATCCTAAGCTGCCATTGTGATCACGAAGTATAGTGCAACAACCTTTTGTGTACACTATTGTTACAAAGAACGATCCCTGCGAGACTTTCCATTACGGATATTGCTAACAGTGGATCCACAAATTGGGGTAGATCCAGAACTACGTGTGCCGTACGTTTATTCGCGGAGCGTATTTTTGTGCATGTAAGTTCGCTACACTCCCCTCGGCACACCCCTTGCACGGACGTATTATGTCAAGATATGCTTCCCAAACCCTACCTTAACTTTTTCCAACATAACCGCTGTCATACGCACGCATACGTATGGGCTGAACGAATTTACGCAGCTAAGCACACCCATACTGTACACTTTGAATACCACCCCCCGCCTACTTCACGTATTTCAGACGTATTTTGGAGTAACGTAAATTTGGCACGCCCACACGTAAGTATTTACGTGACACATACGTGAATGGCCCATACGTTCACAATTACGCTACGTGAATGTGCGTTTTTTCTATGGTGCGCATGCGCAGTGCGTTCTAAACTGCGATTTTACGTCTCTGCCACGCGTAAATTCGCTTCGAAGCGTTGTTCTGGATCAGGCCCATTGTGTACACAGACTGCCTATCATTTCTCAAATGCATCCTTATAGAGATATATCTCTTTCACTGCTATAGAATCTTTCCAATATTTATACGGTATTTTAGCAATATTATGTGTTATGTCTAAATGTTGAATGTCATAATTTTTAGATTTATAGTGATCTCAAGGAGTCATTTAGGTTTTTCATATGGCGCCATTATACCTCTGTATTCTTAATTTCCTTGGGTGTTTTTCTTGACAGGCTCCAGACCTGTATATATATATCTTTTTATATAGTGCTACTTATAATTTTTTTTACCATTTATTTATTAATATTTTTTGCTAGTGTGCGCTGGAAACTTTTTTTGTATTCTTATAGTCACTACTATTTTCATCTACTTACTTAGTCACCATGATTATTATCTATAGAAGAGACAATTGGATTTAGTGATCTGATTTTTTTAATCTACAAAATAATACAGAAAAAACATTGGCCACAATCTGAGTATATATTCACACATTCGAGTCCAGAGCATTAGAACCTATTTAGGCTCTCTGCCTAGGAGCCTCAAAAAGGAAACGAATATAGATTAATACTAGTCAGCACTAAATAGGACAAAATAATCAGAACACGTAACTAAAATATAAAATGATTTATTAAACACCTAAATAAATGGCATATATTAATGCAACAATAAATTCAATATCTAGCAGAGGAAGACGATATACACATTTGATCCTTTGTCAAGATTCCCAGTCCATTAGCTGGAGGTAATGAATAGAAACCAAATGAATTATAACTGTATCCAATAAAATAATGCTTGGTATGCAAAAGGTGAAGCACAATATTCTAAAGGTTCTAGTTGGTAAGTACCAAGGTAAAATTGAGATATTGAGCATGAAATACCGTCTTTCCCCAAAAATAAGACAGGGCCTTATATTTTTTTTCTTCAAAAAAGGCACTAGGGCTTATTTTCAGGGTAGGGCTTATTTATTTTTTTTGTTTATTTATTTATCCCCTCTTGTATTTAGGTTAGCAGTGGAGCACACTGTAGGTTTTTTGTTTTTTTGGTATAGGGGAGATGAAGCTTCGTGGTGGGTCTGTGGTTGAGTTAGACAGCTGGCGTCTATTGAGCAGGAAATGGACGCTCACCTTTACCATGCACACTGTAGTTCACTTGCTCAGAGCCCAGTGCACTGAGCACCACCAGTCCGCCCAAAGTAATTGTCAGCAGTATACCACGGCTGTGGAGGCATCGGAGAGGGAGGCTCGCAGTAACAGTGGGCCCAGGCGCTCGGACGCTCACAGGATGGAAAAACTCAGTGCTCAGTGGAGTCAGGATGCACTGCACGTGACTAGGGTTTATTTTCGGGGTAGGGCTTATATTTTAGGAAATATGAAAAATCAAGGTAGGGCTTATATTATGACTAGGTACTCCAAAGGTATATGTTGGTGAGCTCCGATATACAGTTAATATAACTGAGCAAGTAATAAATCATTCCAAAGACCACGAGTATAAGCAAATCAGCCACCTACAGGGCACCATATAAGGCAATAAAAAAATAGATCCCGGTTATATTTACCATATATGTATTGAAGGGATGCAGCGCAGCCTTGTATGATCCGTTAGTGAGTTGAAATAAAAACCGATATCGTGACCACGGAGATGAAATAGGAGTCTTGTGATTCGCGTCCTGGTCGCTTCCCCATGCTGTTAGGGGAGTATGAGCTCACCTTGCTGCTGCTATTCAGTTATAAGTGTAGGTTAGCTGATCAGATATATCCAGACTTGGAGCTCTTCAAAGGGCAAGACAATGCAAGCCCTCCCGGTCTCAATCTCAGTCTCCCACAAGTGTCAGGTGTCAGGTGCCTCTATGTAGGAAAGTGATTCCTCCAGAATGACAAGCCTTAACGCGTTTCACAGTGATAAACCACCGTTACATCAGAAGATTTTGTGATTGGAGGGCGTAGCATTCCTCCTTTTAAAGGCTTCAGTTAGACTCTGAGTATCAGGTCACAGGTGTAAAGTAATTAAATGATCGTTATGTCCGATTTACCAAGGAAAAACCTTAGTATTTGACTTAAAAGTTACTGTGTTCTGGAAAGTAATCAT
>WWET01012857.1:0-10157 GCA_011038615.1 Limnodynastes dumerilii | reverse complement strand
CCCAGTATTCCAGGTGAGGCCGCACCAGTGACCCATAAAGGGACATCACTGCTTCTCTCTCTGATTCCCCTCCCTGTACACCCGGCGTCTGACTTGTCTCTCTATCTCTATTGATGGGATGGAGTTTGGGGTCACGTTATACATTGATGGTATATGCATAGTGGCACAGTGGTCAGTATTCACCACGCACCATGCTGGGGTTATGAATGAATTTCCCAACGTGTGTGCTAGGTGTGTGGAGTCTGTGTCTTTCCAGTGCATATGTATGTGTATCATGTGTGTGTGTATGTGCCTGTCTGTATGTATGTATTTGTGTGTATGTATGTATGTTTGTGTGTGTGTATATGTGTGTGTGTGTTTGCGCCTGTATGTTTGTGTGTATATGTGTGTGTGTGTATATATGTGTGTCTGTGTATATATATATATATATATGTGTGTATATATATATATATATATATATGTGTGTGTGTGTTTGTGTGTGTGTGTGTGTGTGTGTGTGTTTGTGTATATGTATGTGTATCATGTGTATGTATGTATGCGCCTATGTGTGTGTGTATATATATGTATGTGTGTTTTGTATGTATGTACCAATGTGTGTATGCACAATATGTATGTATAGTATGTTTCTATGTACAGTATGTATGTACAGTATGTATGTACAGTGTGTATGTAGAGTATGTATGTTCAGTATGTATGTACAGTATATATGTAGAGTATGTATGTACAGTATATATGTAGAGTATGTATGTACAGTATATATGTATTTATGTACAGTAAATATGTAGAGTATGTATGTACAGTATATATGTAGAGTATGTATGTACAGACAGTGTATATTATGTATGTATGTATGTACATACAGTGTATGTATGTACAGTGTATAGTATGTATGTATGTATGTACGTACAGTGTATATTATGTATGTATGTATGTACATACAGTGTATGTATGTACAGTGTATAGTATGTATGTATGTATGTACGTACAGTGTATATTATGTATGTATGTATGTACATACAGTGTATGTATGTACAGTGTATAGTATGTATGTATGTATGTACGTACAGTGTATATTATGTATGTATGTATGTACATACAGTGTATGTATGTACAGTGTATAGTATGTATGTATGTATGTACGTACAGTGTATATTATGTATGTTGTACAGTGTATAGTATGTATGTATGTACAGTGTATAGTATGTATGTATGTATGTACAGTGTATAGTATGTATGTATGTATGTACGTACAGTGTATATTATGTATGTATGTATGTACATACAGTGTATGTATGTACAGTGTATAGTATGTATGTATGTATGTATGTACAGTGTATAGTATGTATGTATGTATGTACGTACGTACAGTGTATATTATGTATGTATGTATGTATGTATGTATGTACATACAGTGTATGTATGTACAGTGTATAGTATGTATGTATGTATGTATGTATGTATGTATGTATGTACAGTGTATAGTATGTATGTATGTACAGTGTATAGTGTGTATATATGTATGTATGTACATACAGTGTATATTATGTATGTATGTATGCATGTATGTATGTATGTACATACAGTGTATGTATGTACAGTGTATAGTATGTATGTATGTATGTATGTATGTATGTATGTATGTATGTATGCACGTACAGTGTATAGTATGTATGTACAGTGTATATGTATGTATGTATGTATGCATGTACAGTGTATATGTATAGTATGTGTGTATATGTATAGTATATATGTACAGTGTATATGTATAGTATGTATGTACAGTGTATAGTATGTGTGTACAGTGTATATGTATAGTATATATGTACAGTGTATATGTATAGTATGTATGTGCAGTGTATGGTATGTATGTATGTATGTATGTATGTACAGTGTATATGTATAGTATGTATGTAAAGTGTATAGTATGTATGTACAGTGTGTGTGTATGTATGTACAGTGTATATGTATAGTATGTATGTGCAGTGTATATGTATAGTATGTATGTACAGCGTATATGTATAGTATGTATGTACAGTGTATAGTATGTATAGTGTGTATGTATGTACAGCGTATAGTATGTATGCATGTACAGTGTATATGTATAGTATGTATGTACAGTGTATAGTATGTATGTAAAGTATGTATGTATGTACAGTGTATATGTATAGTATGTATGTACAGTGTATAGTATGTATGTATAGTGTCTTTGTATAGTATGTATGTACAGTGTATAGTATGTATGTATGTATGTATGTATGTATGTATGTACAGTGTATATGTATAGTGTGTACATACAGTGTATATGTATAGTATGTATGTACAGTGTATAGTATGTATGTATGTATGTATGTACATACAGTGTGTATGTATAGTATATATGTAGTGTATAGTATGTAGGTATGTACAGTGTGTATGTATGTATAGTATGTATGTAGTGTATAGTATGTAGGTATGTATAGTATGTATGTATGTATAGTATGTATGTATGTATGTATAGTATGTATGTAGTGTATAGTATGTAGGTATGTACAGTGTGTAAGTATAGTATGTATGTACAATGTATAGTATGTATGTACAGTGTATAGTATATATGTACAGTATGAATGTATGTGTTGCGTGTCTGACAAGCATTCTGTATAATGCTGGATTCCATTTCCAGGGGATGAATTATACTGCTCTTGACCTGGAGTGGAATCACATGGTTTCTATTAGTCGGCGACTGGTCTCATTAGTGCTACACAACACCCAGCACATCACAGCTCACACATGGAGAAGCCTCACAGGGCCAGCATGTAATGTCCATCTGATGCCTCTTCTGTATGATGGACTATATGAAATAATCATTGATAAGGATTACATCACTACAACCCCCAGCATGCTCTCCCCCAGCTGGGACTCTCATTACATGTATGTGGCCGGTTCTTTTGCAGTAACACGGGTGTGAGAAGCATTGGCGTGTTGTTAGCTGCTGTAGTGAGAGAGTGACGGTACAGGGAAGGCGTCTGTATCTGCCTTTGTATGACATGACACGTGTACATTTTGCCACATCTGAATCATGACACGTGTAACATGTTATTGTTATGTTACTGCTTCGGAAGTACATATTGTTTTGTTATGATGTTACTGCAGTCTGTACACCATGACTGAGTCACTACACGTCTGTATTATATGGTAGTGTGTGGTCAGTACACGCGTGTAACTTGATAATATGTTACTGCAGTCTGTACACCATGACTGAGTCACTACACGCCTGTATTATTATTATATGGTAGCGTTTGGTCAGGTGTGGAACGTAACGTGATGTTACTATGTTACTGCAGTCTGCACACCATGGCTGAGTCACTACACGCCTGTATTATATGGTAGCATGTGGTCAGTACATGTGTGCAACGTGATGTTACTATGTTACTGCAGTCTGCACACCATGGCTGAGTCACTACACGCCTGTATTATATGGTAGCGTGTGGTCAGTACATGTGTGTAACGTGATGTTACTATGTTACTGCAGTCTG
The DNA here is from genome assembly GCA_011038615.1 of Limnodynastes dumerilii. Classification (NCBI taxonomy): domain Eukaryota; kingdom Metazoa; phylum Chordata; class Amphibia; order Anura; family Limnodynastidae; genus Limnodynastes; species Limnodynastes dumerilii. The sequence continues at coordinate 6,645 of WWET01012857.1, read as the reverse complement.
CACACCATGGCTGAGTCACTACACGCCTGTATTATATGTTAGCGTGTGGTCAGTACACGTATGTAACGTGATGTTGCTATGTTACTGCAGTCTGCACACTATGGCTGGGTCAGTGTACACCTGTATTATTATATGGTAGCGTGTGGTCAGTACATGTGTGTAACGTTTTGTTACTATGTTACTGCAGTCTGTACACCATGGCTGAGTCACTACACGCCTGTATTATATGTTAGCGTGTGGTCAGTACACGTATGTAACGTAATGTTGCTATGTTACTGCAGTCTGCACACTATGGCTGGGTCAGTGTACACCTGTATTATTATATGGTAGCGTGTGGTCAGTACATGTGTGTAACGTGATGTTACTGCAGTCCATACACCGTTGCTGAGTCCCTCTCTCCCAGAATCCTTTGCTGTATTTCCCCTGATGCGATCTGCGGTGGAGTTTATGTGATTAGTATAAGACCAGTGAGTGGCACAGTGTGTTGCCCCCCCCCCCTGCGTCATGGCGGCACATACACACGCATATAAATAAACATACACATGCATGATTAATGGCTGGAAAGATCAGCCTCGTCGGTATCTTTATTGCTCTCATTAATTATGCAGGTGTCTCGGAGTTGGAAATATTTGATTGTGCACTTGGAAGGAGCATTACATCCAGTGGTTTCTGGATGGCGATCAGTAACGATCGGCATAACCCACATTCCGCCATTTGTCTCCTGTAATCACCGTTTCTCGCAGCCTGAATTGCGCTTCATCGCCCCTTGTGCCTCCGCAGGTGCTTTAGGATGAAGAAGATGGTTGAGATGGGGGGGGAATGGAACATCTGACGCTGTCACCCTGACAATATGGCAGCATTGGCGCTAGAGGCATCCCATCATATGTAGCACACGTCTGTAATCACCATGCGTGCAACCCTACATTCATGCGCAGCCGCCTCGGACCCATCCACACATAATACAGAGGGGCGGAGCTGAGGGGACAGGGGGGCGTTCCATCTTAGTCAGGTGACAGTATAGGCGTTCCCTCTCTCTGTGCTCCCATGCAGACATAATACAAAGGGGGTAGAGCTGAGGGGACGGGGGGGGCGTTCCATCTTAGTCAGGTGACGGTATAGGCGTTCCCTCTCTCTGTGCTCCCATGGAGACATAATACAAAGGGGTAGAGCTGAGGGGACAGGGGGGCGTTCCATCTTAGTCAGGTGACAGTATAGGCGTTCCCTCTCTCTGTGCTCCCATGGAGACATAATACAAAGGGGTAGAGCTGAGGGGACGGGGGTGTTCCCTCTTAGGTGACACTATAAATGGGATTCTCGGTTGTGGGTTGGCATGCAAAGTACGATCAGCTGCAATATAGGCGGCTGTCAAGGAAAGATTGTGGATGTGAGAAGCGCAGGAAGGATCCGGAGGAGGTGGAGTTTGCGTCCTGTGCGTGTTATAGGTCTCACCTGTGATGTAGATGAGATGATAGGAAATGATGGAACAGAGAGTAGTCCTCAGCCGACTGCCCTCTCTTCCTGTCTCTGGGGGCCACACAGGCTGCTGAGTACAATCTGTGTCTGGGAAATGCCGGGGTGTATAAGGAGCTGCCCCCTACAATGCCAGTGTGTGACATCTGTATATAGTTACAGAGAAAAGCCGTCATCCCCCAGATGTGACAATCACAGACTCTCCCCAGATGCACAACGTACACATCTCCTCCTCCTCCTCCTATATATATCCTCTATACATCTCCATCTATATATATACAATTTACATCTCCACCTATATATGTCCTCTATACATGTCCACCTATATATATCCAATTTACATCTCCACCTATATATGTCCTCTATACATCTCCACCTATATATATCCTCTATACATCTCCACCTATATATATCCAATTTGCATCTCCACCTATATATATCCAATTTACATCTCCACCTATATATGTCCTCTATACATTTCTACCTATATCTCCTCTATACATCTCTACCTATATATCCTCTATACATATCTACCTATATATGTCCTCTATACATCTCTACCTATATATCCTCTATGCATCTCCACCTATATATATCCTCTATACATCTCCACTTATATATATCCTCTATACATCTCTACCTATATATCCTCTATACATATCTACCTATATATGTCCTCTATACATCTCTACCTATATATCCTCTATACATCTCCACCTATATATATCCAATTTACATCTCCACTTATATATATATATATATCCCATTTACATCTCCACCTATATATGTCCTCTATACATCTCTACCTATATATCATCTATACATCTCCTATTTATATACTCTATACATCTCCACCTATATATATCCAATTTACATCTCCACCATATATATCCAATTTACATCTCCACCTATATATGTCCTCTATACATCTCTACCTATATATATCCAATTTACATCTCCACCTATATATGTCCTCTGTACATCTCTACCTATATATCATCTATACATCTCCTATTTATATCCTCTATACATCTCCACCTATATATATCCAATTTACATCTCCACCTATATATATCCAGTTTACATCTCCACCTATATATATCCAATTTACATCTCCACCTATATATATCCAATTTACATCTCCACCTATATATGTCCTCTATACATCTCTACCTATATATCATCTATACATCTATTTATATCCTCTATACATCACCTATATATATCCAATTTACATCTCCACCTATATATATCCAATTTACATCTCCACCTATATATGTTCTCTATACATCTCTACCTAGAGATCCCGTACAGATCCTCTATACATCTCCACCTATAGATCCTCTATACATCTCCACCTACAGATCCCTTACAGATCATCTATACTTCTCCACCTATGGATCCTGTACATATCCTCTATACATCTCTTCCTGTAGATCCTGTACAGATCCTCTATACATCACCACCTATAGATACCGTACAGATCCTTTATACATCTCTAACTACATATCCTCTATACATCTCCACCTACAGATCCCTTACAGATCATCTATACATCTCCACCTATGGATCCTGTACATATCCTCTATACCTCTCTTCCTGTAGATCCTCTGTACATCACCACCTATAGATACCGTACAGATCCTTTATACATCTCCACCTATAGATCCCGAACAAATCATCTATACATCTCTACCTACAGTTCCTTTATACATCTCCACCTACAGATCCTCTATACATCTCTACCTATAGATCCTCTATACATCTCCACCTACAGATCCCTTACAGATCATCTATACATCTCCACCTATGGATCCTGTACATATCCTCTATACATCTCTTCCTGTAGATCCTGTACAGATCCTCTATACATCACCACCTATAGATACCGTACAGATCCTTTATACATCTCTAACTACAGATCCTCTATACATCTCCACCTACAGATCCCTTACAGATCATCTATACGTCTCCACCTACAGATCCCTTACAGATCATCTATACATCTCCACCTATGGATCCTGTACATATCCTCTAAACGACTCTTCCTGTAGATCCTCTGTACATCACCACCTATAGATACCGTACAGATCCTTTATACATCTCCACCTATAGATCCCATACAGATCCTCTATACATCTGTACCTATAGATCCCATACAGATCCTCTATACATCACCACCTATAGATCCCGTACAAATCATCTATACATCTCTACCTATAAATCCCATAAATATCCTCTATAGATAGATAGATAGATAGATAGATCTCTATAGATCCTCTACACATCCATAAATTCTGTACAGATCACTTATACATCTTTACATATAGATCATTTAGATATTGCCTATATATCTCTACATATAGATCCTGTATAGATCATCTATACATCTCTACCTATAGATCCTTTACAAATCATCTATACATCTACCTATAGATCCCATATAGATTGTTTCCCCATTGTTATCTATAGATCTGTATAGACGCTGTATCCATCTTTGCCTATAGATCCTGTATCTATCTTGTGTATCTTGTTTTCTATCTTGTATTTATCTCTACCGATAGAGCCTGTATATATTCAAATCCGTTTGTGCCTATAGATTGTGTATCCATGTGTATTTATAGATCATAGTCATCTGTTTCTGTAGATCCATTTGTACCCATATATGTATTATAGATCAGATATAGATCCAATGTAGATGAGATATAAACCCAGTATAGATCAGATATAGATCCAGTATAGATCAGATATAGATCCAGTACAGGTCAGATATAGATTCAGTATAGGTCAGATATAGATCCAGTATTGATCAGCTATAGACCCAGTAAATATCAGTTATAGATCAGATATAGATCTAGTGTAGATCATATATAGATCCAGTGTAGATCATATATAGATCCAGTGTAGATCAGATATAGATCCAGTACAGGTCAAATATAGATCCTGTAAAGGTCAGATATAGATCCAGTATTGATCAGCTATAGACCTAGTATATATCAGTTATAGGTAAGATATAAATGCAGTGTAGATCAGATATAGATCCATTATAGGTCAGATATAGATCCAGTATATATCAGATATAGATCCAGTATATATCAGATATAGCTCCATTATAGGTCAAATATAGATCCATTATAGGTTAGATATAGATCCAGTATAGATCTGATATAGATCCAGTATAGGTCAGATATAGATTCAGTATTGATCAGATATAGACCTAATATATATCAGTTATAGGTCAGATATAGATCCAGTGTAGATCAGATATAGATCCATTATAGGTCAGATATAGATACAGTATAGATCAAATACAGATTCAGTATAGATCATATATAGATCCAATATATCCAGTATTGATCAGATATAGATAGATACAGGATTGATCAGATATAGATCCAGTATAGATCCAATATAGCCAGTATTGATCAGATATAGATACAGTATAGGTCAGATATAGATCCAGTATAGATCAGATATAGATACAGTATAGATCAGATATAGATCCAGTATAGATCAGATATAGATCCAGTATAGATCAGATATATATCCAGTATAGATCCAATATATCCAGTATTGATCAGATATAGATCCAGTATAGGTCAGATATAGATCCAGTATAGATCAGATATATACTCAGTATAGATCAAATATAGATTCAGTATAGATCAAATATAGATCCAGTATAGATCCAATATATTCAGTATTGATCAGATATAGATCCAGTATAGGTCAGATATAGATCCAGTATAGGTCAGATATAGATCCAGTATAGATCAGATATAGATCCAGTATAGATCAGCTATAGATCCAGTATTGATCAGATATAGGTCCAGTATAGATCAGATATAGATCCAGTATAGATCAAATGTAGATTCAGTATAGATCAAATATAGATCCAGTATAGATCCAATATATCCAGTATAGATCAGATATAGATCCAGTATAGATCAGATATAGATCCAGGATTGATCAGATATAGATCCAGGATTGATCAGCTATAGATCCAGTATAGATTCAGTGTAGATCAAATATAGATCCAGTATTGATAAGCTATAGTTCCAGTATAGATCCAGTATTGATCAGATATAGATCCAGTATTGATCAGATATAGATGCATTATAGATCTTGTTCTGATATGGCCGCTGTGAATGACTGGTTATGTTTATGAATATTGCGCATTTTTACTATAATCGGGGGAATCGCGCTTAGTCGTTATTTCCTCCTGTTTCACAGGTGGTGAATGTATAATTAATCCCTTTACAGTAGTAATAACAGCTTAATAATTGCTGAGCATTCACAGAATTATGTTTCATTCTTTCACTGTACAAAAATCACAACTTGAAATAAATGAGATCCTCGTTCACATAACAGCAAGGAATCGCGCATTTTATGTTTATTATATACACCGGGTGTTTCCCTGATACTGCGGAGACTAGAGTCACATCACCCACAGGTGTGACCTGAATCTTACCGTATTAATTCATGTAAATATGAGAGATGATGGGCGTATGCCAGGTCATGTGACAGCAACGCGCGATTTTCCACCGAATCTCCCTGCGACTTCTATAAAGTGCTGATAGGAGAGGACCAGCGTCCCGGGCTTTGGGGTCACGGTTATTGGAAAGCAGCATTTCCAGGCTCGTGTTACTTTAGCGTTACGCCTTTTCTCATAATAAGCATCGCCGTTTATTTGACCTCTTATGGAGGTCAGCCGGCCGTTGTCTATAACAGCAGGTTTTAAGGGTCTCCAGAACTAACAAACAGTTCATCAGAGGCGCTGATTTGAACCTTGGTCGACCCATAGCAGCGCATATTACGGATTTTATATATATTATTCTAATCTCCGTCCATGTCCTTTTCCAATATGGTTTATATTTTATTTACTTGCGTCCAGTGCGCATTGTGCCAAGAATCGCCATTTCCATAATAAATCAGACAGTTCCCGCTATAAGAAGCCATTGAAGACATAGAAAGCGCCTTGCAGCGATGTGAGGGGAATAGGGATGTGTATAATATCTGTACGTGGGTTAATGCGCCGCCGGGAATCAGTAATGTAAGGAAGTGTTTCCATTGTTCCAGCGGATCCCGAAATTTGTCTCTGTCAATCGCAGACTGTGTGGGCTCTCAGACTGACGAGAGTCAATATTCACGTATGTGGCTCCGGCGCCTGTCACT
>WWET01012855.1:0-10158 GCA_011038615.1 Limnodynastes dumerilii | reverse complement strand
ATTCTCTCTTGAGAAGTTTTCTTCTTAGGAGTGTAGTTTTAGTTGCAAAGCTATTACACATGCCTAGTAACTCTTCTACACTATCTACGCAACTTTATTGCGGAAATGTGGTCTTTAAAGATAGTTACGTAGATAGTGTAGAAGAGTTACTACGCATGTGTAGTAGCTCTGCAACTAAAACTACGCTCTTAAGAAAAAAAATTCTCAAGTGAGAATCTAAACCTTAAGGTCAAGCTCCTTCTTAAGTCTGGATCCAGCACCATGTTTTTCAATAGTATGTTCAGGGAAATCAACATTAACAATAAAAACATACATTTATATTACATAAATGCAAGATAACAGAATAACTGAACTTTCTCTTACAATCTCAGTAACAATTTATGCAGTATGTTCTTACCAGCATTTTATCCTACAACACAAGTAAATAGGTTTCAGTTACTTACATATGGTTCCGAATGACAGTGCGCTTACAGGTGAATGCCAAACACAATATACATCTTCACAGCGTGCCAGGGGATCTTCCGTATGTGATCTCTATACGCTTGTCCCTCCTCACTTCTTCTAATTTGCAGGCACCTCAATTTTTTTCCATGTAACAAGACATCTTGAATGTGAGTGAAATACCAATGTCTTAGGAGTTGAGGGTTTAAAGATGTTACGCTAAAAACCCTTTTTTTCTCATTTTATGGAAAAAAATTGAGGTGCCTGCAAATCAGAAGAAGTGAGGAGGGACAAGCGTATAGAGATCACATACGGAAGATCCCCTGGCACGCTGTGAAGATGTATATTGTGCTTGGCATTCACCTGTAAGCGCACTGTCATTAGGAACCATATATAAGAGACTGTATTTACCACATTCCCAGGAATTGGGTATTCAGGGAAGTTAGGTGACCATTCCCTTGTCCTAAGAAGAGCTGCTGCAGGGCGGGCGCAGCGGTTTTTGGTGGAACGTTTTCTCTTTAGGTTTCAGTTACTACCAACTGATGATGTCTCCTCATACTACACATATATCACACTATTATCAGGACAAACCCTGTTTATACCATAGCTCAGTTGTTTATCAGCTGCTGGTGCAGCCTGTAGTGTTTCTATAACTGATTGGTGCCTTTTTACTGACCTGGATCAGAAAGTTATAGACAGCACACACAGACATGTCAGATTTCAAGAATTTCTGGTTTATTGTGAGCAAGAAAAGTCTCTAGAACATTCCAGCACTATTACTCTTCTGCTTCTCCCTGCAGCGCCCTCTACTGAGTCCTCCAGCACTAACACCCTTTTTTAAGTGCATAACTACATACCATTATGGTATAAGTTACCAACAAAATAATATGTAGGGAGTGATTTTTGTCACTACGTTCAGGCTGCTACATTTATGTTTGGAGGAGGTTAGCTGAAGTTGTCAATGATCCAATGATTATTGTAAGCCCCTTTTAACACTTTGTAGCATTTTTATATGTTATAATACTTGATTTTTTTTTGTTTTTTTCTTTATGTTTAACACATTATTATTATTTTTTATACAATTATCTTATTAATCAATTAAATCTGTATGCAGAAGGTTGCCACTAAACACCATTGTACATGAATTAACAATACCCATCAGTTGCTGGCCCTTGTGAGTCAATTTTTGAAGGCAAAGGGCCAGATCCAGACTTAATATTTTAAATACTTATATGATTTATATGTGTAAATCTGGCTGTGGGAACGCACTGCACAGATGTTATGCATCGTAACTGTGATCATATGTATGTTGTATGTAATTCCATAAGACAGGGTGTGACATCACTACTCAAGCCAATTATACTCATTGGGCCTGATCCAGACCTACGCCCGCGAGCGTAGCGTATGATCGCCCGGGCGTATAAACTTTCACGCCCATGACACTCCCATTGATTGTACCTACTTACAGCGGCTTACGAACCCTACCCTAACTTTTTCCAGCGACCGTACGAATTTTCGCACTGATACGCTGGTCGTACGGGGCTTAGCACGCCCATACTGTACAATTTAAATGGCTATCCCCGCCTCTGTGTAGTAACTCGAGCGTCCGGACTATCGTCGTACAAAACGCTCAAAAATTGGTCAAAAATTACGCTCAAAATACACTCGCTGTATGCTCATGTCCTTCGGACGGCCAGAAGTTGTCATACTGCACATGCGCTGTGCGTTTTTTTTGCCCGGTTTTACGCTCCCGACCGGCGCACGATCGGTCACGGGCGTAGGTCTGGATCAGGCCCATTGTGGGAGTAGGGAGGCATTTAAATAGAACACTATGGGCTGGGTTAGGTAGTTACATACGACAAGATGATACAAACGACCAGAGATACGCAAGGGTGAGTTAAGGCAGGTTTGAAAAATCAGCTAAGTTACCTGCATACGGGGGAAGTGCATTATACTAAGTAGTAAGTGACTGGAGTATGCTTGCACATGTAACACAATCTTAGGTCTAGATCCGGCCCATAGTGATTACTTGCTCAGCAATGGCCAGTGATTTTATCAATCTCCCCACTCACAACCATCTCTATTTTCTCTGGCAAGTTTGGACCCATTCTCCAGTAACTTTTAAACTCTCCCCTATTTAAATCCAGTGATTTGCATGTTCTAAACGTTAAATATATCGCCAGAGCGAGTTTAACTATGACGAGTTTGAAAATCTGTCATCTCCGACGAGTTTGGGGTGAGTTTGCATTAGTTTAAACTCGCTGGTAAATACAACCAATCTCCGGCGAGTGTCACAAAATCGACTTTAATAAATTCAGCCTCAGGTGTTAGGTCTCCGGACACCCTAGACAAAGCCTTTGCCCATCCACCCCCTATCCCTCTGACACCCTAAGCATTGGTTATTTGTACTGGTTATTTGTACTACTTCAAAGGTAAGAGAAGTCAACTGAGTCGTGGCTCTTGCTTAAAACAGTGCTATGAAGGAGTCGTGGCTCAGCTGAGCCTCAGATCCTGAACACAACTGTCACCTCAGCACATTAATTGAGAGGCAGCAGCTAGTGGTCTCTGCAGTGGCTGCCAGCGTTATGGCATCTCCATGCCACCCTTCCCAGGACCCTTAGAAGTAGCCATGGGTCACATTCCCGATCTCGTCTCAGTGACAGTTTATCTGATCAGTACTTTTACTCTTCCTCTTCCTCTGTGATTTCTCTGCCTGACCCTACAAGTGAGGCCACGGCTGACGTCAGTGCACTAAATATAACTTCAGAACAGAGTAATGAGATTAATGCACTTATAGTCCCTGAGAGCATTCAGAGCACTTCCCGTCACTGCTGCTGTGACTGCCTCATGTGTCTGTGTTCAAAGTCCATTCCCCGAATGCACCAACACTGGAGCTAATACAGAGTGTGAGAGTAATTACAGAGACCGGTGTAAATCTCCACCCGCACTATCCATGCTGGGATGAGTTGCTGAAATAAGAGGATAAGATTGTGTTACGTCCAGTTACCTGGGCAGGAGATAACAGGCTCTGGACTCATGTGACATTAATTATCATGGAAATTCTGCTGCAATAAAAGTTACAACATCATAGCTAGAGACCTGGATGGAAATAGTTGCATTACAGCAGATGTCAAGCATGGAGGTTAATGTATACAGAATAAATAATAGTAACATTGTAGCTGATCAGAACCTCAATTTCTCTTCCTTTCCATACATTTGGGTTCACCTATCTAGGTCTAAGTAAACTGATATTTCCGCTGGGTTATGATCTCCAGTGGGCAGGTCTTGGTATTACCCTATAGGCAACCTGTGTACTGGTCAAGAATTGTGCACCAGCGCTATTTAATACTCATACAAGTCAGAAAACTTGAGGTAGGGGATAGTTATTGCAGGTCTGTAAACCTGAAAAAAAAGACTGTTCTCCGTTGTCTGAGCGACACTTTTCTTCTTTGTCTGAGACTGTTTGTCTTTATCTGAGCAAAACTGTTCTTCTGTGTCTAAGCAACACCATTTATCATGGTCTAAGTGAGACTGTTCTTCTTTGTCTAAACAAGACTGTTCTTCATTGTCTGAGTGATTCATTGTCTAAGTGAGACTGTTCTTCTTTGTCTGAACGAGACTGTTCTTCATTGTCTGAGTGATTCATTGTCTAAGTGAGACTGTTCTTCTTTGTCTGAACAAGTCTGTTCTTCATTGTTTGAGTGATTCCTTGTCTAAGTGAGACTGTTCTTCATTGTCTGAGTGATTCCTTGTCTAAGTGAGACTGTTCTTCATTGTCTGAGCGAGACTGTTCTTCATTGTCTGAGCGAGACTGTTCTTCATTGTCTGATTGATTCATTGTCTAAGTGAGACTGTTCTTCATTGTCTGATTGATTCATTGTCTAAGTGAGACTGTTCTTCATTGTCTGAGTGATTCATTGTCTAAGTGAGACTGTTCTTCATTATCTGAACAAGACTGTTCTTCATTGTCTGAGTGATTCCTTGTCTAAGTGAGACTGTTCTTCTTTGTCTGAACAAGACTGTTCTTCATTGTCTGAGTGATTCCTTGTCTAAGTGAGACTGTTCTTCATTGTCTGAGCGAGACTGTTCTTCATTGTCTGATATTTATTCTTTGTGTGAACACGACTGTTCTTTATTGTCTTTTCATTGACATGTAAATAGTGTTTTGGGACAGGATTCAAACTTACAATTCGAGCACAGCAGCAATCAGAATCTGATTCTGTATCGCCAGTGTATCCAGACTTCTTGTTGGATGCAAGTTACAAACTAATTCAAACAGTAGTCCCCGACCATAAGACTTCTGTTGCAGCTTCGCATATAATGAGGATGACTTGGAAGCCTGGGTAGTACAGAGGGTGCTTAGAAAACCCTCTGTATTATTTGCATACCTCTCCTCCCATTTAGCACATAAGCCGTCCAAATCCTGCACAGTTGTCGGATACATGCTTCCAATATGGAACTCCGATTGCCTGGTCACAGCATGTGAATAAAATTACCTTTAAATTACATGAAATGAAAAATAAATTAATATAAAACAAAATGTAAAACAATATAAACCCACAAGCTCACAATGTACACAAGCAACACAATGCACACAATACACACATGCAGCACAATGTACACAAGCAGCACAATACACACAATGCACACAAGCAGCACAATGCTTACAATACACACAAGCAGCACAATATGCACAATGAACACAAGCAGCACAATACAAACAATGCTCACAATGTACACAAGCAGCACAATACACACAATGCTCACAATGTACACAAGAAGCACAATACACACAATGCACACAAGCAGCACAATACACACAATGTACACAAGCAGCACAATACACACAATGTACACAAGCAGCACAATACAAACAATGCTCACAATATACACAAGCAGCACAATACACACAATGCACACAAGCAGCACAATACACACAATGCTCACAATGTACACAAGAAGCACAATGCACACAAGCAGCACAATACACACAATGTACACAAGCAGCACAATACACACAATGCACACAATGTACACAAGCAGCACAATACAAACAATGCTCACAATATACACAAGCAGCACAATACACACAATGCACACAAGCAGCACAATGCTTACAATACACACAAGCAGCACAATACGCACAATGAACACAAGAAGCACAATACAAACAATGCTCACAAGCAGCACAATACACGCAATGCACACAAGCAGCACATAGACAGATAATAGATAATAGTCAGATAATAGACAGAAAATAAACAGATAATAGATAGATAATAGTCAGATAATAGACAGACAATACTCAGATAATAGTCAGATAATAGACAGATGATAGACAGACAATACTCAGATAAGTCAGATAATAGTCATATAATAAACAGATAATAGTCAGATAATAGATAGACAATAGTCAGATAACAGACAATAGTCAGATAATAGACAGATAATAGTCAGATAATAGACAGATAATATACAGATAATAGTCAGATAATAGTCAGATAATAGACAGATAATAGACAGATAATAGATAATAGTCAGATAATAGACAGATAATAGAAAGATAATAGTCAGATAATAGAAAGATAATAGATAATAGTCAGATAATAGACAGATAATAGATAATAGTCAGATAATAGTCAGATAATAGACAGATAATAGACAGATAATAGATAATAGTCAGATAATAGACAGATAATAGAAAGATAATAGTCAGATAATAGAAAGATAATAGATAATAGTCAGATAATAGACAGATAATAGATAATAGTCAGATAATAGACAGATAATAGAAAGATAATAGTCAGATAATAGAAAGATAATAGATAATAGTCAGATAATAGACAGATAATAGATAATAGTCAGATAATAGACAGATAATAGAAAGATAATAGTCAGATAATAGAAAGATAATAGATAATAGTCAGATAATAGACAGATAATAGATAATAGTCAGATAATAGACAGATAATAGAAAGATAATAGTCAGATAATAGAAAGATAATAGATAATAGTCAGATAATAGACAGATAATAGATAATAGTCAGATAATAGACAGATAATAGAAAGATAATAGTCAGATAATAGAAAGATAATAGATAATAGTCAGATAATAGACAGATAATAGATAATAGTCAGATAATAGACAGATAATAGAAAGATAATAGTCAGATAATAGAAAGATAATAGATAATAGTCAGATAATAGACAGATAATAGATAATAGTCAGATAATAGACAGATAATAGAAAGATAATAGTCAGATAATAGAAAGATAATAGATAATAGTCAGATAATAGACAGATAATAGATAATAGTCAGATAATAGACAGATAATAGAAAGATAATAGTCAGATAATAGAAAGATAATAGATAATAGTCAGATAATAGACAGATAATAGATAATAGTCAGATAATAGACAGATAATAGAAAGATAATAGTCAGATAATAGAAAGATAATAGATAATAGTCAGATAATAGACAGATAATAGATAATAGTCAGATAATAGACAGATAATAGAAAGATAATAGTCAGATAATAGAAAGATAATAGATAATAGTCAGATAATAGACAGATAATAGATAATAGTCAGATAATAGACAGATAATAGAAAGATAATAGTCAGATAATAGAAAGATAATAGATAATAGTCAGATAATAGACAGATAATAGATAATAGTCAGATAATAGACAGATAATAGAAAGATAATAGTCAGATAATAGAAAGATAATAGATAATAGTCAGATAATAGACAGATAATAGATAATAGTCAGATAATAGACAGATAATAGAAAGATAATAGTCAGATAATAGAAAGATAATAGATAATAGTCAGATAATAGACAGATAATAGATAATAGTCAGATAATAGACAGATAATAGAAAGATAATAGTCAGATAATAGAAAGATAATAGATAATAGTCAGATAATAGACAGATAATAGATAATAGTCAGATAATAGACAGATAATAGAAAGATAATAGTCAGATAATAGAAAGATAATAGATAATAGTCAGATAATAGACAGATAATAGATAATAGTCAGATAATAGACAGATAATAGAAAGATAATAGTCAGATAATAGAAAGATAATAGATAATAGTCAGATAATAGACAGATAACAGATAATAGTCAGATAATAGTCAGATAATAGACAGATAATAGTCAAATAATAGTCAGATAATAGTCAGATAATAGACAGATAATATACATATAATAGACAGATAATAGTCAGATAATAGATAATAGACAGATAATAGTCAGATAATATACAGATAATATACAGACAATAGTCAGATAATAGACTGATAATAGATGGACAATAGTCAGATAACAGACAGATAATATACAGATAATAGACAGACAATAGTCAGATAATAGACAGATAATATACAGATAATAGTGTAGAGATAAATATAACAAGAGCAAGAAATACATTGCATAGACTGAAAATAAAAATGATTACAGACTAAGGTGCTACTACTACTCCTAAAGATTCAACAATTGTTTACAAAAAGAAAGAAAGTAAGGAGTTTTGGTGCACACGTATTTTAAATAACTTGAGGTTAAATGCCTATATAAACGACCAGAGGAATTGGAATAAAAAATCTAAATTTAATTAATATTAATGCACTGGTATTTCCCCTTGAAAAAGCCTCGGGCGAAACGTGCGTTGGGGTGCGTGGAGTCTCCGGTGCACGGCGGTCTCCGCACGTTTCCTCAGCAGCTTTGTTTGTGAATATGGAGGCTACTGCGCATGTGTGTAGCAGTGCGGAGCAGAATGGAATATATATATATGTATATGTATAGATAAGTATACATATTACGTGGCACCCATTGAGGTATGATTGTTAAACAAGGCATCTGCTGTTTGTAGTATTGCAAATCTTGCTAAAAATGGCTTATGATCTATTTATTGATATTTTGTCTGCTTTTAATGTTAATTAATTAATAAAATTTAGATTTTTTTTTTACTCCAATTCCTCTGGTCATAAATATATTGGCATTTAGCCTCAAGTAATTTAAAATAAGTGTGCACCAAAACTCCTTACTTTCTTTCTTTTTGTAAATAAGAGATACATATCTGGAATACATATCTGGACCATGTGAACTATCTTACATAGCCAAGCCCTTACTGTAGTATTGGAACGCCAATGGCCACCCGCCATGTGTGTCTGGTATGCCATCTGTATCCCATGTATTGCCCATGTGCAGTACAAACTGACACCATTTTCGTGCATGATATTCGGAAATCACCTGTCATTGATAAAGCAGGATCTGACTGTACATTCTTCTGGTTAGGGTTCTTATTTTCCCTGTATTAAGTCAGCATATTTTGTTTCTAGGCTTGGATGATCATTGCAGCCATTGTAGAACTTGGAACCGGCATAGCATTGAAATACAATATGGACTCTGTTCCATCAAATACGCTGAATTCAGCCATCCCATTCTGGGCACCAGTTGTTGTAAGTATAGAAAATATACCTTGCCAGAGCGTGAAACCGGCGTCTTATTGTAGTGTCAGTGACCTCAGACATGACCTGTCACCATAGCCAGGTCCAACCTGAAATGTTAGCTCATCATTGCAAACATTCTGCTATTTGGATTACCACAAGAGGGCGCCATTAGCAGCTCTTTGAAAGTTATTCAATATTTCATAAGGCAGATTTGGTGAGTCTCTATTTCATGGGACTTAAAGGTGAGAAAGCAATTGTAACGGCCAATCAGATGCTGGGTTGTAAAGTAACATTACATCCCCGAAAGGGTAGTTGATAAATGGAACAGTCTCCCATCTGAAGAGGTACAGTAGAGGCTAACAGAGTACAATAACAGAGGAATAATACTGATTTTTCATACTTACTTTCAAGTCTGAACTGCTCATAAAATACCCATTTTTTTTTAACAGACTATTTGCAAATAAATAATGTGGAATCGGATAAAATGATCCAATTTTTCAGTGTTCAGACATCAGAACGCTAAAGCAATCAACCCTCTAGCCATTCCCCTCCAACCAATACCTATATCATACCTTAAGTTCTCACACTCATGTGAATGTAAATTGGTGGAGTTGTGGAACTCAGGATTGGTTTGACTGTTGTCACATCAATGCTCTACATTGTAATACTAAGCTCCACCCACTTGTTAGTTCAGTTTAACCCCGCTGTTGGTAGCAGTCAATTGTGTTAATTAGCTGGAAAGAATGCTTGTGTTCTGATCCAAAACCAAAAAATAGATAAAAATGGATCCAAACACACAAAAGTCAGGGGAATATAGGGGGAATATTGGGGGTCTGGATCTGGTCTCTGTTCTTTTTTTGCATTTCAGACTTAAATAGGCCCAGCATAAGCTTTTTATCATATTTATAATTGGAAATATCTTTACTATGTTCTGGGGAGAATCATATGGACTAATGATCTGTATGGCTAATATGCTTTAATTCTTTGTTTGTTTTTACAGTTCTTTTGTACAGGAATACAATTATGTAAAGCCCGTTCTTATACCACTACATGCCAGGTAAGTCACAAATACAGTTGTGCTCATTTAAACCTTTCCCAAAATCAATATTGTGCCATGGAGGGCAAGCCTACCTGCTGGGGAATGTAGAATAGGGATTTAGAAATCATTAAACCTTTATTTACTTACCAATTAGCAGCTACTGGCTTCCTGCAGAGATCAGACAATGGAGTTAATGTCACCCATTCAATGCCTTACAG
>WWET01012850.1:0-10172 GCA_011038615.1 Limnodynastes dumerilii | reverse complement strand
TGTCAGGTGGTGCTTGCAGTGAATACAGACGCTAACGTGACCCCAAGGTCGCGTTGGCGTCTGTATTCACCGCACACACCACCGCTGTGATGCCTGCTACCCGCTGTGACTCCTGGAAAAGTAGTCCAACGGGGGGAAAAAAAAGCAGTGGAGTTTTGCCCTGTGTTTCTACTTTCATTCTTAGTTCTTAGTCCTTATTCAGGTTGTATACTTTATAACAATTATATGAAACGTTAAAACTAAAATTATCTGGATGTTAAAATCCTCAATGTGGTAGCAGTGCCTGAGGGTGGGTTGTTCTTATATTTCTCTGTTTTTCTTTTTGTGGTTTTATTGACTATCTATTTTGTTTTGTTTGCTTTTTGTGCGTGTTTTGTTTTCTTGAAAACTCAATAAAAATTACCTAATTTAAGATAACTTTAAATATCAATACACACATAATATCAGCATAAAAAGCTAAACAGAAAGAAGGCAAAATGAAGCATGGAGGATTAAAATGCAATAGTTAAAAATACATGAGTAAATAGTTTTGCAGCGAATGGTCAGTGCAATATAACTCTAAAGGCAATATGAAGCCAAATTAGTAAATAAATGAATAAATGGCATCCATAAATAAACAAACAAACAAACAAACAAACAAACAAGATGTTGTGAGTTATAAAGAGATATATTATGAGAGATATTGCACTGACCATCATTTGCTAATAATAGTAGTATAATAATAGTGTGTTAGTATGGGCAGTGCGATAACATGGGCAGAGTGATAATATGAGTAGTGCCATGGTATGGGCAATGTGATAGTATGAGCAGTGTGATGGTATGGGTAGTGTAATAGAATGGGCAGTGTAAAAGTATGGGCATTGAGATGGTATGGGCAGTGTGATGGTATGGACAGAGAGACAGTATGGGCAATGTTATAGTATGAACAGTGCAATAGTATGGGATGTGCGATTGCTAGTATAGCAGCGTGAAAGGGGTAAATAGGATGGCCAGCAGGATAGATGGTATGGGAAGTGTGAGATGGGGAGAGTGACTTACTTAATATGCTTATATTGTGCAACTTAATATTACAATGCGCAACCTAATTTTTAAGTTAGATTGTGCAACTTAATATGTTACATTGAGGTATATTATTTGATACCTTAATTGCCTATAGAAGAAAGCGATAGTAAGGCCTCATATATTCTCTGATATAACACCATAGTGATGACAGGATACTTATGATGATTGTAAAAACTCCTGATGGCAATGCAGCTGTCTATACACTGGATCACCAGTGTAATAATATTAATCCTAAAGTGCTCCAGTGGTTTATCAAAAACCATCCTTTAAGAATGGGCCGTTAGTTAAAGGCAATTGCCATGGCCACCCACAATGTAAAATTATAATGCTTCTTGTTCTTGTTTCTGCTGTTCCCAAGACTCACATATTTGTGTGATGGTTCCATATATTCTTTATGCTATACAACAAAATTCAAGCAGTGCATATATATATATATATATATATATAACAAATTTTTTTTAAAGCGGACTCACCAACCAAAACCCGCGTGCAGCCTGCCTCGGCGCCGGAACAACAGCCGGGGGGCGGGCTGCCGGCAAACTCGGCCATCATTGGCTCGGCTGACGCTATGGCAACAACAGTACACAAATGTGAGAAACAGGGGTAAAAACATGGATTCTGACGAATCGGTTAGATAGTTTTGCTTCTAAGATCGAGCAACATAAGCTTGGCCGGCTCCTGAGATAAAAATAATTTTTTGCATCATCTGATATGGAAGCCATCGATAGGATGCCTTCATTTGGGAAGAAATCCGTCTTCAATCCTCCCTCATCAAACGTTTCCATCAAGTGTTTCTCTAGTCTGTTGGATGACAGCATCACTAAATCCGCAGAACAATATCCTTGGCCTAACAGTAATCTATCAAAGCTTCAATTCCAAGCTTTGAGGAATTTGAGCCATGATGACAGTATTGTGATCCGCCCCGCAGACAAGGGTGGCGGCATTGTCATTCAAGACAAAGAGCAGTATTTGGCGGAAATTTATCGACAGCTGTCGGACTCCACCGTCTACGAGTTATTGGATGGTAATCCCACTGCACATTACCAACAGAGACTTGTTAAAGTTCTGGATCAGGCAGTTGGACATGGATTTCTGACTGGTAAAGTACGTGACTCCTTGATGATTAAGCATCCCATCACTCCCCTTTTGTACACTTTACCAAAAATTCATAAAGGGTTAGACAACCCTCCTGGCAGACCGATTATTTCGGCCCGTGGCTCACTTCTCCAGTCAGTCTCGGAATTCCTAGATTGGCACCTCCAACCCGTGGTGCAATCTCAAGCAGCATTCCTCAAGGATACGACCAAGCTACTGAATACTTTGAAGAACTTGTCTAGTCTGCCTTCGGGGGTCTGGTTATGTGGCGTGGACATCATTAGCCTTTATACAAATATCCCTCATACAGAGGGCCTAGAGGCCACTAGAACATTAATGATAGTGACCACTACTCTGGTCCCCCAGTGGCACTGTTTGTTGAATTACTAGAAATGGTGTTGACTTGCAATTTTTTTTACTTTTGACTCCAAATATTACCTTCAAAAGCAGGGTTGTGCTATGGGGTCTCCAGTAGCCCCCATGTATTCCAACGCGTTCATGTTTTTTAAGGAACAAAAGATCTTCCTGGGTAGAGCAGAATTTGTGAAAAACATTATACTATATCGTCGCTATATTGACGACCTCTTAATTCTGTGGTCAGGCTCTGGAGAGGACTTTGACAAGATGTTGTCATATGCTTATTCGTTGGAAGGCACACTACGTTTTACATACACCAAGAGCCAGGAATCGATAAATTTTTTAGATGTCAACATCAGCATCTGCAATGGCCTACTTACCACCTCTTTATTTACTAAGCCTACAGATAGGCATGTACCACTGGCAGCCAATAGTCACCATCCAGCATCCCTGATTAAAGGTCTCCCTTTTTCTCAATAGTTGTCCTGAGAAAGCAGAACAGATGTTTCAAACGTTATCTTCCTTTGCTGAGCGGGGATACAGTTCCAGGTCTTTACGTGAAGCGAAAATGAAGGTGGATTCGGTCACCAGGGATTCTTTACTAATTCCCAAACCTAAAAAGAAGCTACAACAAAAATTGCCTTGGGTGACTAAATATTCCCACCTGAGCTTCTTCCATAAATGGGCGCTCAGGGCCTCATGGCCCATTATTTCCACGGACACTTCCCTCCCAGCATTAAGGAAAACTACGATTTTGCCCAGTTATACCCATGGGAAGAATCTGAAGGACTGGTTATGCAAAAATCATATTCTGTCATCATCCCAGGGTAAACAAGGCACTTTTCTTGCACGCCAACCGGGGTGCTATAAGTGTACTGGGTGTTTGACTTGCATTAATATGATGACTGGACATTGCTTCATTCATCCACGCACAGGCCAATCCTTCAAAATACATCATATTATAACCTGTACATCCAGATATGTTGTATATATGATTACCTGCCCTTGCAGACTTCTGTGTGTGGGTAAAACCACCAGAAGATTGAAGGAAAGACTAACGCTACATCGTTCTGCAATTAAACTCATTCTGAAGGGTAGAGATGTGGACCAACTGGTGGCTAAGCATTGGTTGGCAAAAAAACACACTCTTAAGGACATCAAATGGATAGGGATTGATCATGTCCCGCCTCTGTCCAGAGGGAGTGACCGTGATCAACGACTCCTTTAGTACGAGAGCCGCTGGATTTACGAACTACAAAGTGTTGTCCCA
This sequence comes from Limnodynastes dumerilii, assembly GCA_011038615.1. Classification (NCBI taxonomy): domain Eukaryota; kingdom Metazoa; phylum Chordata; class Amphibia; order Anura; family Limnodynastidae; genus Limnodynastes; species Limnodynastes dumerilii. Next base: position 6,388 of record WWET01012850.1, on the reverse strand, counting down.
TCGGGCTTGAATGAACTTCTGCCACTCAATTGCTTTCTATGACATGTTGGTCTTTGTTGGTCATTCGACCTTGTATGTGCTATAGTGGATTATTCTTATACTATGATGTTTTGCCATTTTGTATTAAATCCATGCAGGCTGCTATGGAAGGTCGTTAAGTACTGCATCACTTATAATCCAATTTTTAGGTCGCGTTTGATTAACCCGTTTTGCATTACTAGGCATATTATATGTTTAGATTGTTTCATGAATTTTCTGGTTTACGCGCTCCTATCATATTCCTTTGTTTATCCTTTTTCATAGTGATGCCTACTAACTCTTTCCATTGCATATTATTTATTTCCTAGTTCCGTATCTTCTGTGGAAACCATGTTTTTACCCCTGTTTCTCACATTTGTGTACTGTTGTTGCCATAGCATCAGCCGAGCCAATGACGGCCGAGTTTGCCGGCAGCCCACCCCCTGGCCATTGTCAGGACATAGGAGGCGTGGCTAGCAACGAGCGTTCCGGCGCCGAGGCAGGCTGCATGCAGGTTTTGGTTGGTGAGTCCGCGTTTTAATTTTTTTAAATTTTTAGCTAAACATATAGAAAGTCTTTGGTGGCACTCAGAGGTTTACAAAAGAAGGTAAATAAACGAAACTCAGTCAATTTAGTGCATCATACCGACGTTTCAGTACATGTATTTGTACTTTCATCAGGGTGAACGTTAAACAAAGTTTAAGACATATATATATAGGGAAACAAATAAAGACCCACTTACCCCATCAAAGTGACATTCAGGAAGTCTGGAACGGAGCATCGGTGCGTCCCGCCAACCAGAAGGACCAAGCGCGCGCACCGGAAGTGATGCGTCGGTGCGTCCGTTGTCACGGAGACGGCTTCCGTTGACACAGCAACCTGGATGTGGTGACTGAAAATGTGAAACAACGGAGAGACAAAACAAACACCAGTGAATAAATAAAGGAGAAAAAACGGAACATACAGAGATAAACCACAGATAATCATATAAAGGCAATGTAGTCTGAATTATAAACAAGCAGCCACGGGGACAGATGCATATCTATTGAGTAGATGTATCAAGGAGTAAACAGATGGGGAGGGAGCCCTGAAACTAGGCAACAGTAACATAAGAGACAGCCAGCGTAAACCATACATCAATTAGAACATGAAAGGTCACTATAGGTATACATGACCATGCAAAGACAGACATAGGTACGCTGACAAACAGGACTAAACAGATAAAGAATCATGACCGGGAAGGTACTAAGGGTGTGCGAGAGCATGAATATATAAGCATATCAGAGAAAACAAGATAGATTACAGTGTTCATTGAGTCCCAAAGGTGCTAAAGTTCTCAAATCATGGATCCACTTGGCTTCCAATTGTAGTGCTTTAAAAATACCTCCCTCATGTCAAGCTACAAAAGAGGCCCCAATTTACGAGATAGACTAGTCCACTCAGATGTACACATACCTAAAGTGATGACCGAGAAAAAAGGCTGCTTCAAATGCATTAACTGCATAACATGCAGATTCATGGATCAAGGCCCCTCGTTCTTTAATTCTCATTCGGGCTACAAATACAACATTCGTTATCATCTTACTTGTACTTCAACTTGCGTTGTTTATTTAATTACTTGTCCGTGTGGCCTCCACTACGTGGAGAAGACCCAGAGACAATTCAAGGAACGAATGGTGATGCATCGATCCACTATACGAGCAGCACTCTCGGGAAAAGCTTCGGATCAAACTGTGGCTATACATTATGCTTCAGCCAAACACAGCTTGGCCACCCTGCGTTACAGGGCTATTGACCATGTCCCTCCGCCCCGCAGGGGGGGTAACAGAGATCAACAGTTACTACAATTGGAAGCCAAGTGGATCCATGAGTTAAGAACTTTAGCACCTTTGGGACTCAATGAACACTGTAATCTATCTTGTTTTCTCTGATATGCTTATATTTTCATGCTCTCGCACATCTGGACCCTTAGTACCTTCCCGGCCATGATTCTTTATCTGTTTAGTCCTGTTTATCGGCCTACCTATGTCTGTCTTTGCATGGTCATGTATACCTATAGTGACCTTTCATGTTCTAATTGATATATGGTTTATGCTGGCTGTCTCTTATGTTACTGTTGCCTAGTTTCAGGGCTCCCTCCCCATCTGTTTACTCCTTGATACATCTACTCTATAGATATGCATCTGTCCCCGTGGCTGCTTGTTTATAACTCAGACTACATTGCCTTTATATGATTATCTGTGGTTTATCTCTGTATGTTCCGTTTTTTCTCCTTTATTTATTCACTGGTGTTTGTTTTGTCTCTCCGTTGTTTCACATTTTCAGTCACCACATCCAGGTTGCTGTGTCAACGGAAGCCGTCTCCGTGACAACGGACGCACCGACGCATCACTTCCGGTGCGCGCGCTTGGTCCTTCTGGTTGGCGGGACGCACCGATGCTCCGTTCCACACTTCCTGAATGTCACTTTGATGGGGTAAGTGGGTCTTTATTTGTTTCCCTATATATATATGTCTTAAACTTTGTTTAACGTTCACCCTGATGAAAGTACAAATACATGTACTGAAACGTCGGTATGATGCACTAAATTGACTGAGTTTCGTTTATTTACCTTCTTTTGTAAACCTCTGAGTGCCACCAAAGACTTTCTATATGTTTAGCTGTGATCAGCTGGAAGTGCACCAGAGTAAATAAGCTGCTTTCACTGTGAGTGCCGTCCCTTGGCAGATATATTGGACCTGGAAGGTATTCTGGACAGAGCACCGCGACTGAGTATTAACTAATTTTACCATTCATCAAGTTTTCATCACTGAAGTGTGTTTCTTATCACTCGCACAGCACTAAGTTTTGTATATGGCACATACACAACAAGACGACCCGTTGCAGGTATGCTTGGACCACTTCTCCATTCCCACAGAAGAAATTCTCTCCTCTGAGGCGGATGCAGAATCCATTCTTTGCAAGGAGAACTTGTTGGATCTAGGCGGTGGAGAAACTCTCCTTGATATATTTAGGGAATTGCTTAAACTGAAAAAAAAGGAACTGGACTCCTTATTCCACGCCACCACTCTGTCAGATTACCACCGGGAGAGAAAAATCCCCAGGGGTTTTCGTGTCAAAAATATTCCTACGAGTTTTGTCGTCGTTGGATTTCAATACTCAACAAATGTTCGTTTGATCTAATTTTACTTGTTGTTGAGTTTTCTAAAAATGAAGTGGAGAATCTGCAAAACCAAATTAACCAACTGGAAGCGGCCAAGTTACCTACCTTAATTGCTGATACAACAACGGATTGGCAAAATAAGCTCACTGCTCAGATTGAAACTCATAGACAGGAGCTTATTAGTTTCAAAAAAGAAAAAAAAGCCACAGTGAACAGGGATTATAACGAGGGACGCCTTTACCAGTGGTTAACTGGAAAAGAAGAACGACCCCATAGACGGTTTGCCCGTCCAAAACATTCATACTACTCAGCCTCCTCAACCTCAGCGACCTCAGGTGCAGATACTGACATTGATGCATCTTCAACAGTACCATCTATCTCCATGCAGAAGCCCCCTTTAGGGCCAAACACCCGTTCAAGCACCGTTCCACCCATACCCGGAGAGGTGGCCACGGGAAGAGGGGACGGCAGACGCTACCGGAGGAGGAGAATCTAATTTTTAATCTCTCCTCTAGAGAATTAACAAATGATGAAGTCAAGCTCCTTAATAAAGGCCTATCATTTGTTCCGTCTACTTCCCCAAACTCTTTCAACTGGAAAGTTGATGTGTTTAAATTAAACAGACAACTGGCACTAAAAGATCATTTCCAACATTCTGACACCAACGTTCAAGTTCATAGATTCAGACCTAAATCTGTCTACATGCCACCTGTAATTAATCCGTCCATTAAAACCTTTACACGGATTTTGGACAACTGTATTACAACGCCTACACGTCCACAGTCATTTTCTAATATGACTCCAGCCGAACACCGGGCGTTAAAATCCTTGAGTTTGGATAAAAACTTAATCATACGCCCGGCGGATAAAGGAGGAGCTATAGTGCTTCAGGACCGACAGTCCTATCCTGATGAAGCCTATCGGCAGCTGTTGGATGAGGTCACATACAGAAAGTTAGATCGGGACCCTACTAACATCTTTAAACTTGAAATTGATGTCTTCTTGGAAAATGCCTTTCAGGCTAAATCGATCACTCAACAGGAGTGAGACTTTATGATAACACCATATCCAATAACCCCTTTATTTTACACTTTGCCAAAATTACACAAAAATCCTCAGAGTCCCCCCGGTAGGCCAATCATATCGGCCAGAAATTCCTTGTTACAAAATATTTCAATCTTCTTGGATTTCCAGTTACAGCCGCAGGTACATAAAGGGACCTCCTACTTACGGGACACAAAGGACTTTATCTCTAAACTTGCCAAACTAGAATCCTTACCTGAAAATCTTCTACTGGTGACCATGGATGTCTGCAGCCTCTACACCTGCATTCCTCATGCTGAGGGTCTAGAGGCTGTTCGCAGACAAATATCTCAGGATCCCTCATACTCTGGAGTTAACACTGAGGTCCTTATACCACTTCTGGATTTCACGTTAAATAAAATTTTTTTCCTGTTTAACGGAGAATATTTTCTCCAGCTGGTCGGCTGTGCGATGGGGTCCAATGTGGCCCCATCGTACGCCAACCTGTATATGACCAGCTATGAAGAAGATGTCCTGTTTTGTGATCCCCGTTTCAGGGAGGGTACCTACTTCTACGTCCGTTACATCGACGACGTGTTCCTCCTTTGGAACTCTGGGGAAGAAGCTCTCGTACAACTTATATTGAAACTGAATGCCAAAGACTCTCCTATTAGGTTCACCTATACAAGCTCACGCTCCACAGTCCAGTATCTAGATGTGGAAGTATCCTTTGATGAATTGGAATTACACACTACCATCTTCACAAAAGCTACAGACCGCAATACCATACTAGCCGCCTCTTCCTTCCACCCTCCTGCTCTTAAGTACGGTTTACCGTACTCACAACTATTGAGAGTACATCGTATTACCGATGACCTTGGTGTCACTCGACTTAAAATGGAAGAAATGTGCTGTAAATTTGTTAGGAGAGGCTATGACAAATCTCATCTGGATCATCTAGTCCAAAAAATCTTGGCAATACCCCGTCAACAGCTTCTACAATCCCAGCCTAAGAAGAACTTACAACATCGTATACCATTTGTTCATACCTTCTCGGACCAACAGACGTCCATTAACAATTCTATCCAACGGTTTTGGCCTATTGTACAAAGTGACCCAACGCTGAAGTGCTTTAAAAATACCTCCCTCATGTCAAGCTACAAAAGAGGCCCCAATTTACGAGATAGACTAGTCCACTCAGATGTACACATACCTAAAGTGATGACCGAGAAAAAAGCCTGCTTCAAATGCATTAACTGCATGACATGCAGATTCATGGATCAAGGCCCCTCGTTCTTTAATTCTCATTCGGGCTACAAATACAACATTCGTTATCATCTTACTTGTACTTCAACTTACGTCGTTTATTTAATTACTTGTCCGTGTGGCCTCCACTACATGGGGAAGACCCAGAGACAATTCAAGGAACGAATGGCGATGCATCGATCCACTATACGAGCAGCACTCTCGGGAGAAGCTTCGGATCAACCTGTGGCTATACATTATGCTTCAGCCAAACACAGCTTGGCCACCCTACGTTACAGGGCTATTGACCATGTCCCTCCGCCCCGCGGGGGGGGATAACAGAGATCAACAGTTACTTCAATTGGAAGCCAAGTGGATCCATGAGTTGAGAACTTTAGCACCTTTGGGACTCAATGAACACTGTAATCTATCTTGTTTTCTCTGATATGCTTATATTTTCATGCTCTCGCACATCTGGACCCTTAGTACCTTCCCGGCCATGATTCTTTATCTGTTTAGTCCTGTTTGTCGGCCTACCCTATGTCTGTCTTTGCATGGTCATGTATACCTAAAGTGACCTTTCATGTTCTAATTGATATATGGTTTATGCTGGCTGTCTCTTATGTTACTGTTGCCTAGTTTCAGGGCTCCCTCCCCATCTGTTTACTCCTTGATACATCTACTCTATAGATATGCATCTGTCCCCGTGGCTGCTTGTTTATAACTCAGACTACATTGCCTTTATATGATTATCTGTGGTTTATCTCTGTATGTTCCGTTTTTTCTCCTTTATTTATTCACTGATGTTTGTTTTGTCTCTCCGTTGTTTCACATTTTCAGTCACCACATCCAGGTTGCTGTGACAACGGAAGCCGTCTCCGTGACAACGGACGCACCGACGCATCATTTCCGGTGCGCGCGCTTGGTCCTTCCGGTTGGC
>WWET01012847.1:0-10183 GCA_011038615.1 Limnodynastes dumerilii | reverse complement strand
ATATGGCAATATGAAGCAATTATTTGGCGCGCAAAAATAGCAAAATAGAAATGCAAGTATGCTTATGCAAAACGCGAGTGTAAAGGAGTATCCGCAAGATACTAAAACGGAATCAGCGCAAGCGAAACTAATGCAAGTAAACTCTTCTCCACCCCCTTACAGGACGTAATGAGGACAAAATGTATCACAACAGTGACTCTTTTCCTGTAGGTACCTGCTATAATAAGTCCTCAAATGTTGATACAAAGAAACAAGTCATAAAGCTGTATCCAGTGTTGGGGGAGGAGTTAGCAAAATTTTAGAATAAGGAGAAAAGGAGAATGATGTGGATGATGCTGTTTTGATTTCTGTAATTTCCCATGCTCTTCAGTTACAGAGAGTACAAGCTGGTGGTATAAGGGCAGGGACTGCACACACACCCACTATACAGTCATCTCCACCGCACCAGGAGGTGTCGGCCATAGCCCCACCTCCTGATTCCAATGCTCCCTCATTTCAGGAAGTGCAGGCCATAGCTTCACTTCCAAGTTCTCACACTCCTACCCCGCAGCAATTACAAGGGTTGCAGGCCATAGTCTCAACCCCTGCTGTAAACTCACTACTTACACCCACACCAGCCTTAAGCCATGCCATAACTACCGCTAGATTACAGAATTCCCACATCCTGGTAAAGAGTTGACTAAAAGCCAGAAGGTTATTAAGGATGTGGGAAACGTGTACCCACCAATAGAGACTGGAGGACATTGCTTAGGTCTTGTTTACCTCCCAGCATTGACATTGCAGGATTCCTAGAAGACTGGCAACTGGGAGGGAACACAGTCTTGACTGATGAAGGTAATCAGACAAACATTAATAATATTTGCAAACAATTGGGGATTGTTTTTCCTGCACAAATTGAATGGCAGAAGGTCTTCTCCATCAAACAAAAAGACAATGAGGGGGTGAGTGACTATTTACATAGAGCAAACAGAGATGGAGAAGTTTACAGGAATCTAAAACATCAAAGACAACCCACATCAGAGAAGTATGGTGGTAACAATTCTGATGTCTGGTTAGTGAAAGACAAAGAAATCAGATATCAGAACCAGACTAGCAGCACTTATTGTTCTAAGATTGAGGTCTCTGACAGAAAAACACAAATGAAATGTAGTAAAAACTAAAGAGAAACAAACAGAAAAATTGTTGACATTAGATATCCAAGCTTTAGAGAGACAACAACAGATAGTCAACAAACTTATAGTCAGGGAAAAACAGTGTTATTCTACTGGGAGGGTAGGACATATAGCAGTAAACTGTAAGACTAGAAATAATGACACAAGAGACCAGGGTGCAAACCCAAGATATGAAAGTAAAAAAAAACCCTGATGGGTTGAAACCAGTAACCCGGGGAGGTGGGTATTACAAATGTGACGATGACAGGAGACGATACCGTAATGACGAGGACAATGTAAGTGAGGATGTTGTTTTAGGACATGACCTGACAGTTCATGTACCCCATGCTGTGTCTGCACTACTGAACTCTACAAAGACACGTGTCATCTGCTAGATTTACAAGGTGGGAATTAGCGCTGTTGGCACCCGCAAATATCACAATCAAGAGGTGCAACACATTGAACCCAGCGACATTTTTACCTCATGTGCCCAGTGATGCACAAAGGGTGGATAGAACAACTGATGCTGGGGAGGGTTATATGGCAGAAAATTACAGGAATTTTCATTTTGACACAGGGCAGATGGACACACATGACTGCACAGACTACCTAAAAACAGAACTTTACGGCGAGACCAGACATTCAGGACGTACCGTGGGCTAATGCTGAGGTGACATTTTACACCGATAGGAGTTGTTACGGGCAGACAGAGACTGGGGAATTGTGTACTGGCTATGCAGTTGTCAATGATGAAGGTAGGGGCAGAACCCCTTGGAGTAGTACATGATTTCGGGGCTCTGTGGAAACTAAGGGGGTTTATGACAACTGCTGAAACACCAGTGGCACACTCCCGACAAATCAGAGCACTTTTGACTGCTATTCAGTTACTTTTACAGGTAGAAGTCATAAAGGGCAAAGCCCACACCTACGAGACAGACAGGGTTTCCCTAGGAAACCTAAGGAACCAAAATCATGCACTTAGGACATAAAAACCCAAAGGCTCAATATTTCCTTAATGGCATTACATTAGAATCTACCGAGGAGGAAAGGGATCTAGGAGTCATTATTTCCAGTAACTTGAAGGTAGCCAATCAATGTAACAAAGCAATGAAAAAGGCAAGTCAGATGCTTGGCTGCATAGGGAGAGGAATTAGTAGCAGAAAGAGAGAAGTAGTGATGCCCCTTTATAAATCATTGGCACGCCCTCATTGGTATGCCAACTACTTTGTATTGAGTAGCCATGTGACTATGGTTTATAATATCTAAAGATACCTTTGCACCACAGGAAGCCACATGTCTTTGATGCAGCAGGTTGCCAGTTCAAATCCCAGACCAGCCAGCCAGCCGTATAGCTAATCGATCCTGGAGAGCTGCTGCACTGAATGTGCCAGCCTAGTGAATGGGTTTGATAAGTTGACTGGCTGGCTGAGCTGGGATTTGAACTGGTGAGCTGCTGCACCAAAGGTGGGTGCTCTGCTGTGATGTCATATGTGGCTTCTTATGGTGAAAAGGTATCTTTAGGTCCCATAAACCATAAACACATGGCTACTCAATACAAAGTAGTTGGCAGAACCTATTCATGGCCTGCAGAAAAAGTTTGACAAGCTGAAATGGGATATGAACCAGAGAGCTGCTGCACTGCATGTGCCAACCTAGGGAAGAGGTTTGATCAGCTGACTGGCTGAGTTGGCATTTGAACCATTGACCTGCTGCACCAAAGATGGGTGCTCTGCTGCAATGCCATATGCATCTCCCTGTGGTAAACAGGTATCTTTAGGTCCCATAAACCTTAGTCACATGGCTACTCAATACAAAGTAGTTGGCAGAACTTATTCATGGCCTGCAGAAAAAGTTTGACTAGCTGAAATGGGATATGAAAAAGAGAGCTGCTGCACTGAATGTGCCAGCCTAGTGAATGGGTTTGATAAGTTAACTGGCTGGCTGAGCTGGGATTTGAACTGCTGACCTGCTGTACCAAAAGTGGGTGCTCTACTGTGATGCCATAGATGGCTTCTCATGTTAAAAAGGTATCTTTAGGTCCCATAAACCATAGTCACATGGCTACTCAATACAAAGTAGTTGGCAGAACCTATTCATGGCCTGCAGAAAAAGTTTGATTAGCTGAAATGGGATATGAACCAGAGAGCTGCTGCACTGTATGTGCAAGCCTAGTGAAGACGTTTGATAAATTGACTTGCTAGCTGAGCTTTGAACCGGTGACTTGCTGCACCAAAGGTGTGTGCACCGCTGTGATGCCATACAAGACTTCCCATGTTGGAAAGGTATCTTTAGGGTACCATAAACCATAGTCACATGGCTACTCAATACAAAGTAGTTGGCAGGACCTATTCATGGCCTGCAGAAAATGTTTGACTAGTTGAAATGGGATATGAACCAGAGAGCTGCTGCACTGAATGTGCCAGCTTAGTGATTGGGTTTGATAAGTTAACTGGCTGGCTGAGCTGGGATTTGAACTAGTGACCTGCTGTACCAAAGGGGGGTGCACTGCTGTGATGCCATATGTGGCTTCTCATGGTAAAAAGGTATCTTTAGGTCCCATAAACCATAGTCACATGGCTACTCAATACAAAGTAGTTGGCAGAACCTATTCATGGCCTGCAGAAAAAGTTTGACTAGCTGAAATGGGATATGAACCAGAGAGCTGCTGCACTGAATGTGCCAACCTAGGGAAGAGGTTTGCTCAGCTGACTGGCTGAGCTGGGATTTGAACCATTGACCTGCTGCACCAAAGATGGGCGCTCTGCTGCAATGCCATATGTGGCTCCCTGTGATAAACAGATATCTTTAGGTCCCATAAACCTTACTTACACGGCTACTCAATACAAAGTATTTGGCAGAACCTTTTCATGGCCTGCAGAAAAGGTTTGATTAGCTGAAATGGGATATGAACCAGAGAGCTGCTGCACTGAATGTGCCAGCCTAGTGAATAGGTTTGATAAGTTGATTGGCTGGCTGAGCTGGGATTTGAAACGGTGAACTGCTGCACCAAAGGTAGATGCTCTGCTGTGATGCCATACATGCCTTTTCTTTTTGAAAGGGTATCTTTAGGTCCCATAAACCATAGTCACATGGCTGCTCAATACATAGTAGTTGCCAGAACCTATTCATGGCCTGCAGAAAAAGCTAGACTAGCTTAGCTATGAACCAGAGAGCTGCTGCACTGAATGTGCCAGCCTAGTGAATAGGTCTGATAAGCTGATTGGCTGGCCTGGGATTTGAACAGGTGACCTGCTGCACTAAAGGTGGGTGCTCTGCTGTGATGCCATATGTAGCTTCTCATGGTGAAAAGGTATCTTTAGGTCCCATAAATCATAGTCACATGGCTACTCAATACAAAGTAGTTGGCAGAACCTATTCATGGCTTGCAGAAAAAGTTTGACTAACTGAAATGGGATATAAACCAGAGAGCTGCTGCACTGAATGTGCCAGCCTAGTGAATGGGTTTGATAAGTTGACTGACTGGCTGAGCTGGAATTTGAACTGGCGAGCTGCTGCACCAAAGGTGGGTGCTCTGCTGTGATGTCATATGTGGCTTCTTATGGTGAAAAGGTATCTTTAGGTCCCATAAACCATAGTCACATGGCTACTCAATACAAAGTCGTTGGCAGAACCTATTCATGGCCTGCAGAAAAAGTTTGACTAGCTGAAATGAGTGATGAACCAGAGAGCTGCTGCACTGAATGTGCCAGCCTAGTGAACACATTTGATAAGTTTACTGGCTGGCTGTGCTGGGATTTGAACCAATGACCTGTGGCACCAAAGGTGGGTGCTCTGCTGTGACGCCATATGTGACTATTCATGTGGAAAAGGTATAGTTAGGTCCTATAAACCATAGTCACATGGCTTCTCAATACAAGGTAGTTTGCAGAACCTATTCATGGCCTGCAGAAAACGTTTGACTAGCTGAAATGGGCGATGAACCAGAGAGCTGCTGCACTGAATGTGCCAGCCTAGTGAATAGGTTTGAAAAGTTGAACAGCTGGCTGAGCTGGGATTTGAACCGGTGACCTGCTGCACCAAAGGTGTGTGCTTTGCAGTGATGCCATATGTGGCTTTTCATGTTGAAATGGTATCTTTAGGTACCATAAACCATAGTCACATGGCTACTCAATACAATGTAGTTGGCAGAACCTATTCATGGCCTACAGAAAAAGTTTGACTAGCTGAGCTATGAACCAGAGAGCTGCTGCACTGAATGTGTCAGCCTAGTGCATAGGTTTGATAAGTTGACTGGCTGAGCAGGGAATTGAACCAGGGATCTGCTGCACCAAAAGTGGGTGCTCTGCTGTGATGCCATACACGGCTTGTTATTGGGGAATGGTATCTTTAGGTCCCATAAACTATAGTCACATGGCTACTCAATACAAAGTAGTTGGCAGAACCTATTCATGGCCTGCAGAAAAAGTTTGACTAGCTGAGCTATGAACCAGAGAGCTGCTGCACTGAATGTGCCAGCCTAGTGAGTAGGTTTGATAAGTTGACTGTCTGGACTTGGATTTGAACTGGTGACCTGCTGCACCAAAGGTAGGTGCTCTGCTGTGATGCCATATATGGCTTTTCATGTTGAAAAGGTATCTTTAGGTCCCATAAACCATAGTCACATGGCTACTCAATACAAAGTAGTTGGCAGAACCTATTCATGGCCTGCAGAAAAAGTCTGACTAGCTGAGCTATGAACCAGAAAGCTGCTGCACTGAATGCGCCAGCCTAGTGAATATGTTTGATATGTTGATTGGCTGGCTGAGCTGGGAATTAAACCGGTGACCTACTGCACCAAAGGTGGGAGCTCTGCTGTGATGCCATATGTGGTTTCTTGTGGTGAAAATGTATCTTTAGGTCCCATAAACCGTAGTCACATGGCTACTCAAAACAAAGTAGTTGGCAGAACCTATTCATGGCCTGCAGAAAAAGCTTGACTGGCTAAGCTATGAGCCAGAGAGCTGCTGCACTGAATGTGCCAGCCTAGTGAATAGGTTTGAAAAGTTGACTGGCTGGCTGAGCTGGCATTCGAACCAGTGACCTACTGCAACAAAGGCGGGTGCTCTGTGGTGATGCCATACATGGCTAGTTGTGTTGAAAAGGTATCTTTAGGTCCCATAAACCGTAGTCACATGGCTACTCAATACAAACTAGTTGGCAGAACCTATTCATGGCCTGCAGAAAAAGTTTGACTAGCTGAAATGGGATATGAACCAAAGAGCTGCTGCACTGAATGTGCCAGCCTAATGAATAGGTTTGAGAATATCTTTAGGTCCCATAAACCGTAGTCACATGGCTACTCAATACAAACTAGTTGGCAGAACCTATTCATGGCCTGCAGAAAAAGTTTGACTAGCTGAAATGGGATATGAACCAAAGAGCTGCTGCACTGAATGTGCCAGCCTAATGAATAGGTTTGAGAAGTTGACTGGCTGGCTGAGCTTGGATTTGAACTGGTGACCTGCTGCACCAAAGGTGGGTGCTCTGCTTTGATGCCATATGTGGCTTTTTGTGGTGAAAAGGTATCTTTAGGTCCCATAAACCATAGTCACATGGCTACTCAATACAAAGTAGTTGGCAGAACCTGTTCATGGCCTGCAGAAAAAGATTGACTAGCTGAGCTATGAACCTGAGAGCTGCTGCACTGCATGTGCCAGCCTAGTGAATATGTTTGATAAGTTTATTGGCTGGCTGTGCTGGGATTTGAACCGGTGACCTGCTGCACCAAAGGTGGGTGCTCTGCCGTATTGCCATACATAGCTTTGCATGTTGTAAAGGTGGCTTTTCATGTTGAAAAGGTAACTTTAGGTCCCATAAACCATAGTCACATGGCTACTCAATACAAAGTAGTTGGCAGAACCTATTCATGGCCTGCAGAAAAAGTGTGACTAGCTGAGCTATGAACTGGTGAGCTGCTGCACTGGTTGCACCAGCCTAGGGAAGAGGTTTGATCAGCTGGCAGAGCTAGGATTTGAACTGGTGACCTGCTGCACCAAAGACAGGTGCTCTGCCATCATGCCATATGTGACTTTCCATGTTGAAAAGGTATCTTTAGGTCCCATAAACTATAGTCACATGACTACTCAATACAAAGTAGTTGGCAGAACCTATTCATGGCCTGCAGAAAAAGTTTGACTAGCTGAGCAACGAACCGGTGAGCTAATGCTCAGAATGTGCCAGCCTAAGAAAGAGGATTGATCAGCTGACTTGCTGAACTGGGATTTGAATCTGTGACCTGCCGCACCAAAGGTGAGTGCTCTGCTGCAATGCCATATGTGAAACACTCTGGAAACCAGGTATCTGTAGGTCCCATAAACCATAGTCACATGGCTACTCAATACAAAGTAGTTGGCAGAACCTATTCATGGCCTGCAGAAAAAAAAGTTCTGACTAGCTGAGCTATGAACCAGTGAGCTGATGCTATGAATGTGACAGCCTAGGGAAGAGATTTGATCAGCTGTTTGAACTGGGATTTGAACTGGTGACCTGCTGTACCAAAGACAGGTGCTCTGCTGTAACACCATACACGCCTTCCCATGTTGAAAAGATATCTTTAGGTCCCATAAACCATAGTCACATGACTCAATACAAAGTAGTTGGCAGAACCTATTCATGGCCTGCAGAAAACTGGCTGGCTGGCCTAGGATTTTGAACCGGTGACCTGCTGCATCAAAGGCGGGTGCATTATGTGGTATCTTTAGGTCTCTTAAACCATAATTGCATGACTACTCAATATAAAGTAGTTGGCAGAACCTATTCATGGGGGGGGGGGAACCCGCCTGCGCTGCCAGTGAGCTGCTACAAGCAGGGCAGTCTTAGCCTAATGTTTTTTGTAGCAGTATATAATAGTCTTCAGTTATATACAAGTAAATGATAAACCTGACATTCTATAACAATACTTTATCCATTGTATTGTAAACTATATGTAGGGCTGCCTGACCACAATATTTCTAAAAAATAAATAATTCTATACCTTTGATTCAGTCTAAAATCTGTTTATTAAAATATTATAAATAATGATGGATTCTTCTCTCAACCCTAATAATGTTTGCAAAAGATGAAATATGACTCCCCTGAAATCAACATGGTTTAGCCCAGGAGTAACTTTCCTCACTTAGGGCCTGATTCACACTTATGAAGCTTCTGCTTCTTAAGTGCGTATTTGGCCTAAATGACCTACTGAGCATGCGTAGTAGGTCACTTACGCTATCTACGTACCATCCATTGTATAGTTGGCCTGATTGGCAACTGTAACCCAGACACTCAGAGTGGGTACGCTCAGGGCCTTGAGGTGAGCGTGTGGTGTTGCTGGCAACTCTCACCGTGTCAGATGTCTGAGGGGTGCAGATGTGATCCTGTGTGCGTGGATCTGCAGTGCACGTTAGTGAGAGCCTCTGATGGTTTATCAGGGCTGATGCTGGCTACGGATATTATCTCCGTTTAAGAGTTTGTCCCTTGTAGCATACAGAGGACGCCAGTGAGTGCCTCTGATATTGAAACAGGGCAGATACTGGCTGCGGATCAGTGATCCGTTCCTTGTGGCATAAAAGGAACGTTTAAGGAATTGGTACCTGGTAATTAAACGCTGGAGGTGCGCCTTGTGTGAGGCGCTGCGGTGGAGACGGTGACTCTGCAGCACGTCTCGTAGCGCTGGTGTGGCTGCTCGTTGCAATAGCTGGCAGGCTTGTGCTGTTGAACTCCCGTTATCAGCCGCACGCTGTACGATGGTATACTGTGACCGCTAGGACTGCAGTTCAAAAAAGCGGGTCACAGGCTGTGTCGGCAGGAGAAGTCGGGTCCTGTGGTTGTCCGATAGGCTGGAGAGCTCTCCCTTTCTACGCGTTTCGCCCCTCTATGTGGGGGCTTCGTCAGGATAATAGCCTCTCGGATCCAGCAGAATCAACAGGGCAAGTGAGTTGAGGATCCCTGGCGGGGAGGTTATATTGTGGCTGGTGTGCTTTGATTGGTGGAGGTTGCGGTGGCAGGCAGCCAATGTGGTAACAGGTAAACAGATCCACGTGTTATGGTGCCCATGGCAACATGTAAACATGGGCTGAACCTATTCATGGCCTGGAGAAAAAGTTTGACTAGCTGAGCTGGGAAATGAACCAGTGAGCTAATGCACTGAATGTGCCAGCCTAGGGAAGAGGTTTGATCACCTATCTGAGCTGGGATTTGAACGGGTGACCTGCTGCACAAAAGACAGGTGCTCTGCTGCGACACCATACATTGTCTTCCCATGGTGAAAAGGTATCTTTAGGTCTCATAAACCATAGTCACATGGCTACTCAAGACAAAGTAGTTGGCAGAACCTAATTATGGACTGCAGAAAAAGTTTGACTAGCAGAGCTGGTATATGAACCAGTGAGCTGCTGCACTGAATGTGCCAGCCTAGGAAAGAGATTTGATCAGCTGGCTGAGATGAGATTTGAACCGGTGACCCGCTGCACCAAAGACATGTGCTCTGCTGTGACGGCATACTTTGCTTCCAATGGTAGAAAGGTATCTTTAGGTCCCACAAACCATAGTCACATGGCTACTCAATACAAAGTAGTTGGCAAAACCTATTCATGGCCTGCAAAAAAAAGTTTGACTAGCTGAGCTGGGAAACGAACAAATGAGCTAATGCACTGAATGTGACAGCCTAGGGGAGTGGTTTGATAAGCTGACTGGCTGAGCTGGGATTTGAACTGGTGACCTGCAGCATTGTTCTGCTGCGATGCCATATGTTGTCAACACATGGTGAAAAGGTATCTTTAGGTCCCATAAACTATAGTCACATGGCTACTCAATACAAAGTAGTTGGCAGAACCTATTCACGACCTGCAGAAAAAGTTTGACTAGCTGAACAGGGAAATGAACCGGTGAGCTAAAGCACTGTACATGCCAGCCTAGGGAAGAGGATTGATCAGCTAACAGGCTGGCTGGCTTGGGATTTGAACTAGTGATGTCCTGCATCAAAGGCTGGTGCTCTGCTGTGATGCCATACATGGCTCCTTATGGTGAAAAGGTATCTTTAGGTCCCATAAACC
>WWET01012838.1:0-10201 GCA_011038615.1 Limnodynastes dumerilii | reverse complement strand
AAATATGTGAATGGCCCATACGTTCACAATTAAGCTACTTACGTTAATGAGCGTATTTTCTATGGTGCGCATGCGCAGTACTTACCAAAAGGCGGTTTTACGTCTCCGCCATGCGTAAATTCGCTCACAAGCATTGTTCTGGATCTGGCCCTAATTCTCTAGCATACACGCTTATAGTGGGGGCGGGGCGGGAGCAGAGCTTGAACGGGGCGGAGCTTATTTGTCACGTTTTCGGGCTCCAAAATGTTGGGAGATATGGTAATATACCCTACATGTATTACACACATTGGAAACCCCCCTTTCAAAATCCTGCGTTTGCCACTGTACATGGACCCCTGCCCAGCTCCGCCCCCAGTCCCGCCTGGCTCTGTGTAGTCCCACCTCTGCAGACTCAGGTCCTGTCTCCTTGCTATGAATGTGTTGATTCTCTGGCTCTTCATGTTGCGGCAGCAGATAGAGGGTATTTGGTGTCCATGTCTGTGATATATTGTTGGTGAGTTTAGTAGAACATAAGAGAAAAGTCTGCAGACGGATCAAGGATAATTTATTCCGATCGGCGCCCCCTCCGGTGACTTTTTCAGTCCTTATATTCCCCGAGAGGGCCGTACAAGTCCACATTCCAATATTTAAAATCTCCCAAACCTGAGCCCTTCAGACGCAGTAATAGTGTGATATTTTAGCAGTATTATTGCCCATCAGCGAGCCGTGTTATCTGATATTATATGTACTGCTCGATAAACCAGAATACATCTGTGTTACTGTGCACCACAAACTACAGGGTAAAAGCCGGTCCCAGCCCCCCTGACGAGCGATAACCTGTGTCCCCACAATGCCAGGTCCTGCACACTGTCTGGAGATAACATTATTTTAGGCATTACTTTAATGTTTACTATTGTTGGCTGGAAATATCTTCCTACAGTCAAACGTTAATAGAAAAAACTCTGTAAAACTTTTAGACGCATTGCACAAAAACATAGTTTTAGGTGTCATTTTTATTATATATATAGACTTGGAAAAGTATTTTTTAAGCTCAAAGAAGAGCAATGTTTTAATTCAATAACAGCATGTTATAGGATGTACTGATCACACTGAGGCCATTATTTATATATATTTATATATGATAAAGCAGTATATGTGCACAGAACACACAATAGCTAGCAATCAATAATGTCAGAATGTATCGTTCATTTTAATGGTATCACAAAAATCCATATGATCACAAATAAAAATTCATAATGATACCCAGGACATCATTATGAATTTTGAAGAAGGAACTCAAGGAGACTTGAATAGGTGAAAAAAATCTTAGTAAAAGATATTTATGGCTGCTACATCGTTAATCCAACGTTTCAATTGTAGTATACAATTTTCCTCAGGGCACACAAATTGAGTGCCTTCTTCTGGACTATTTGTATTACATTTTTGATTGTGCACCAGGAGCCATGTTACTTGTTTGAGTGGAGTGCCAGTGACAAGCAGGAATAAATAAATATATATATAGAAGAGAAACAAGGGGGCACTTAATAGTGCACCTCCATGACGAAGTCTTTGGATGAAACGCGTAGGGTCGTGGTTTTTCTTGGAAGCTTGCGGTCCCTGCTCGTGTTTGCTTTATATCTCTACAACACTGACCAGGACTGACAAGGAGCGGTCGATATTTGGCTATAGGACTTGCTTCCATATTACGTGTTTCCTTTCTATTAATTTTGGAATGAGTTCCAATAGTTTTTAATGATGGAAAATAAATGGCTTTTAATGCTCTATTAGGCCCCCTTGTTTCTCGTCTTTATTTGCAGTGCTTTGGTCGGTTAAAGGAGCCGCCTTTTCTGGGAGAAGCAGCGGTCGGAGTTTGGATCTGGTGCGGACTTGGAACCGTTACTTCAGTCTTAATGTCTCTGAACATCACACAACAAAGGACTTTTCCAGATATAGCGGACTTACAATACATGACTCTTTCTCGTCGCAACTGCGTCGAAAATGGCTGGTAGAAAACAGCCCTATAGTAAAAGGTCTGTTCTCCACGCCGACCCGCACAAATCCTAGACACAGAAAAATAATAATAGCCTAATATTGCGTTCTCTGAAATCACTGATCTGTTACACTGTGTCCCCGGATGTTTGGCCAATCACTTTGTAAAGTCCATAAAACGAGTTGACGTTTCCCGGTCATTACAGAAAAGAATGGGAGATTTGTGACCTATATCCCTGCAGTTCTCCAAAATAAGTTATCCAATTTCTTCTATAGATTTTCAAAATTAAATTTAACACGAGAGGAGAACAAAAAGTTTCCTTGTTGTGGAGTTATTTACGAGCCGAAGAAAGTTCTCTGCAGAAATCGTTCCAGCAGCAAAATATTCGCCATTACAATAATTGATTTAACAGCCGTTTAGAAACAATGCGCAGTATTATCAGCGATGCCTCTTTTAAGCTATTAAATCAAATTTCAGGAGCTGAGTTACACGCTGGCCACATCACATCCGAGAGAGGAGCAGAAAAACAATTCCCGTCTTGTTTATTGTTTTTGCTGTTTCACGAGGGCCTTGTTAGCGTTTGCAAAGGAGGCGTCCTCGGAGCTTTAGAGGTAAGGGAGACGAATGGGGGGCGCAGAGTCTATTGAACAATTCATTACCTTATATTGTAGGAACCTGAGCTCCGAATGCAGATAACCTTTTTATGCTCTCTGCCTTATTCAATAATAATCACCCCATAATGCCTGGAATATTTAAATCATGTTTATAATAACACCATTTTTATGCGGCATCTCTCGTAAAGATCTCAAAGCATTTTACAGTGGAAATAAAACACCGAGAGGAGAAAAAACACAAAGTTTAGAGAATGTGAATCTACCTATCTCTCCTCCGCGCGTCTAATTAAGACCGAGTAAAAAATACATAACGTGACAGGGTAACTGTTTAAAGTGCGCTGCCGGTGAATCACGCCACATTTTATTGATTTTATAAAAAGTATTAAGTGCGCCGTGAAGTATATTTCAGCTGGACCGCGGCCATTTATTGCAGGCTGCAGCTTTAATGCCTCCTGGATGAGATCTTGCGCTGCGATTACTTAAGCCTTGAATTAGAGGCCAGCGCTGCTCCCTAATTTGGATTGATGCTTCCAGGATTTTCTGGCGTGTCTTCACTTTATATCATCCAGGGGACGGCAGCGTTATATTCAGGAGAGGCTGAAGATGTGGTGCCAGATACAGGCCACCCGTTTCTGTGTTCAGGGAACACAAAGCAAAAGATCGTATATTGTAATGGGACTAAGAGGGAACGCCCACTTTCCACCTCAGATCCGCCCCTCTGTCTTATGTCTAGATGGTGCACAGAGAGAGGGAACTCCTATATTGTCATCTAAGAGGGAACGCCCCTTGTCACCTCAGCCCCGCCCCATTGTCTGCGCATTATGAAAAAACCATTACATCAGACGGAACCACACAAAAGAGCCGAATGCAGACTCCGATAAAAGGTCTGTATAATTTAATTCTGCGCCTTGCGCACGTGACTCATTCAGAACACCATCCGTTCAATCCAGAACTCAACAAACGACACTACTAACCGCTTCCTTCAGAGAGGCTTGAGTTGCGCTCGCTAGTGGGCGGGGCTTAGTATTACCATGTACAGTATAGGTGGGTTGATGCTCTGCACACCGATCCAGGCTTCCGAACTGAATCTATTATAAGATTGTGTGAGTTACAAATTCTCCCCAACAATATACGTGACCGAAAGAGTAGAAACAATTGATCCACAGAATAAAAGAGATGAATGTAACCAACCCTTACCCTAATCCTTACCCTAACCCTAACCCTAACCCTAATCCTTACCCTAACCCTTACCCTAACCCTCCCCTTCCATTACCCTAACTCTAACTTCCCCACAGCCTGATCCTAAGACTCTCTTCCCCGCAACCTGACCCTAACACTCCCCCTGCAGCCTAACCCTAAGACTCCTCTCCCCGCAGCCTAACCCTAAGACTCCCCTCCCCGCAGCCCGACCCTAAGACTCACTTGACACAGACACGGGGAGAACATACACACTTGACACAGACACGGGGAGAACATACACACTTGACACAGACACGGGGAGAACATACACACTTGACACAGACACGGGGAGAACATACACACTTGACACAGACACGGGGAGAACATACACACTTGACACAGACACGGGGAGAACATACACACTTGACACAGACACGGGGAGAACATACACACTTGACACAGACACGGGGAGAACATACACACTTGACACAGACACGGGGAGAACATACACACTTGACACAGACACGGGGAGAACATACACACTTGACACAGACACGGGGAGAACATACACACTTGACACAGACACGGGGAGAACATACACACTTGACACAGACACGGGGAGAACATACACACTTGACACAGACACGGGGAGAACATACACACTTGACACAGACACGGGGAGAACATACACACTTGACACAGACACGGGGAGAACATACACACTTGACACAGACACGGGGAGAACATACACACTTGACACAGACACGGGGAGAACATACACACTTGACACAGACACGGGGAGAACATACACACTTGACACAGACACGGGGAGAACATACACACTTGACACAGACACGGGGAGAACATACACACTTGACACAGACACGGGGAGAACATACACACTTGACACAGACACGGGGAGAACATACACACTTGACACAGACACGGGGAGAACATACACACTTGACACAGACACGGG
This sequence comes from Limnodynastes dumerilii, assembly GCA_011038615.1. Classification (NCBI taxonomy): domain Eukaryota; kingdom Metazoa; phylum Chordata; class Amphibia; order Anura; family Limnodynastidae; genus Limnodynastes; species Limnodynastes dumerilii. Next base: position 5,460 of record WWET01012838.1, on the reverse strand, counting down.
GAGAACATACACACTTGACACAGACACGGGGAGAACATACACACTTGACACAGACACGGGGAGAACATACACACTTGACACAGACACGGGGAGAACATACACACTTGACACAGACACGGGGAGAACATACACACTTGACACAGACACGGGGAGAACATACACACTTGACACAGACACGGGGAGAACATACACACTTGACACAGACACGGGGAGAACATACACACTTGACACAGACACGGGGAGAACATACACACTTGACACAGACACGGGGAGAACATACACACTTGACACAGACACGGGGAGAACATACACACTTGACACAGACACGGGGAGAACATACACACTTGACACAGACACGGGGAGAACATACACACTTGACACAGACACGGGGAGAACATACACACTTGACACAGACACGGGGAGAACATACACACTTGACACAGACACGGGGAGAACATACACACTTGACACAGACACGGGGAGAACATACACACTTGACACAGACACGGGGAGAACATACACACTTGACACAGACACGGGGAGAACATACACACTTGACACAGACACGGGGAGAACATACACACTTGACACAGACACGGGGAGAACATACACACTTGACACAGACACGGGGAGAACATACACACTTGACACAGACACGGGGAGAACATACACACTTGACACAGACACGGGGAGAACATACACACTTGACACAGACACGGGGAGAACATACACACTTGACACAGACACGGGGAGAACATACACACTTGACACAGACACGGGGAGAACATACACACTTGACACAGACACGGGGAGAACATACACACTTGACACAGACACGGGGAGAACATACACACTTGACACAGACACGGGGAGAACATACACACTTGACACAGACACGGGGAGAACATACACACTTGACACAGACACGGGGAGAACATACACACTTGACACAGACACGGGGAGAACATACACACTTGACACAGACACGGGGAGAACATACACACTTGACACAGACACGGGGAGAACATACACACTTGACACAGACACGGGGAGAACATACACACTTGACACAGACACGGGGAGAACATACACACTTGACACAGACACGGGGAGAACATACACACTTGACACAGACACGGGGAGAACATACACACTTGACACAGACACGGGGAGAACATACACACTTGACACAGACACGGGGAGAACATACACACTTGACACAGACACGGGGAGAACATACACACTTGACACAGACACGGGGAGAACATACACACTTGACACAGACACGGGGAGAACATACACACTTGACACAGACACGGGGAGAACATACACACTTGACACAGACACGGGGAGAACATACACACTTGACACAGACACGGGGAGAACATACACACTTGACACAGACACGGGGAGAACATACACACTTGACACAGACACGGGGAGAACATACACACTTGACACAGACACGGGGAGAACATACACACTTGACACAGACACGGGGAGAACATACACACTTGACACAGACACGGGGAGAACATACACACTTGACACAGACACGGGGAGAACATACACACTTGACACAGACACGGGGAGAACATACACACTTGACACAGACACGGGGAGAACATACACACTTGACACAGACACGGGGAGAACATACACACTTGACACAGACACGGGGAGAACATACACACTTGACACAGACACGGGGAGAACATACACACTTGACACAGACACGGGGAGAACATACACACTTGACACAGACACGGGGAGAACATACACACTTGACACAGACACGGGGAGAACATACACACTTGACACAGACACGGGGAGAACATACACACTTGACACAGACACGGGGAGAACATACACACTTGACACAGACACGGGGAGAACATACACACTTGACACAGACACGGGGAGAACATACACACTTGACACAGACACGGGGAGAACATACACACTTGACACAGACACGGGGAGAACATACACACTTGACACAGACACGGGGAGAACATACACACTTGACACAGACACGGGGAGAACATACACACTTGACACAGACACGGGGAGAACATACACACTTGACACAGACACGGGGAGAACATACACACTTGACACAGACACGGGGAGAACATACACACTTGACACAGACACGGGGAGAACATACACACTTGACACAGACACGGGGAGAACATACACACTTGACACAGACACGGGGAGAACATACACACTTGACACAGACACGGGGAGAACATACACACTTGACACAGACACGGGGAGAACATACACACTTGACACAGACACGGGGAGAACATACACACTTGACACAGACACGGGGAGAACATACACACTTGACACAGACACGGGGAGAACATACACACTTGACACAGACACGGGGAGAACATACACACTTGACACAGACACGGGGAGAACATACACACTTGACACAGACACGGGGAGAACATACACACTCCAGACAGACACGGGGAGAACACACACTCCACGCGAACACAGACACACCCCACACAGACACAGGGAGAACATACACACTCCACACAGACACAGGGAGAACACACACAGACACAGGGAGAACACACACACTCCACACAGACACAGGGAGAACATACACACTCCACACAGACACAGGGAGAACACACACACTCCACACAGACACAGGGAGAACACACACAGACACAGGGAGAACACACACACTCCACACAGACACAGGGAGAACACACACACTCCACACAGACACAGGAAGAACACACACACTGCACACAGATAAGGCCTAGTCCAGGAATCGATTTCATGACCTCAGTGCTGTGAGACACAATGCTAGTCACTGAGCCACCTCACAGCCCCATTTTGTACCTCTTTTGACCTGTTCCTATTAGCGACAGGTGGCGGCAGCTGTGACGGGCTGAGGTTAGAGTTAGGGCTCGAGAAGGAGGGCTTACCTGTCGCTGCAGAAATCTTCACGGTTCAGGGAGGCACAGAGCCATTGCCAGCAGTCGCCATAGGTAACTATACGGGGTGCAAGTGCTACAGCGCTGTCTATACACACATTAACAGCTGCTAATGAGCTGCTTTCACTGTATTTATAGACAGCGCTCAGTACTCATCCATGGAGCGCCGAACGCTGGTTTAAGCGGTCACCCTCTGGCCGCTTCTTTCTTCAGTCTACTCAGCCCCTCCCCCAGTACAGAATGTGCCCGCCCAGTCACAACCATCCAGAGGCAGGACCCGGCCCGAGGCTGTCGCGTTTCACCCATGGGGAGGGGAAGTTGGCAATTAAAGGCAGAGGACATAGAATCTAAAGAAAAAACAAGGCATTTAATGGTGGCAGCAGAGCGTGAAGCAGCTGGGGTCGCACAGGGGGAGGAACATGAGATACTTTAATACAGAAAGGGACCTTCGTTCAGACCATGGGTGAAGAGTTGGAGAGAGTTTGATAGAGAGGAAGAGAGTTCCATTGGTGGTGGCAGCAGCACGGGAGAAGTCCTGAACAATAGTGAGGACGTCATTGTAGAATTTCCAGAGTTGATCGGTGGCTACGTATAAAAAGATTAGGTTATAGATGTAGAGAGGAGAGAATTGGGTAAGGACACTATAAGGGTAAAGGTGTGTGACAATGACGCAATGAATGGGGGGATACTGAGAATGGAGAGCAGTTGTCCGAGTTGGGTACAGGGAAGGCCTGGATGAAAGACCTTCCCATAATGCCTCATGTTATAGACCGGGGAGACTTTGGAATGGGGCAAGTGACAGAAGTTGCAGAGGGCTGGATGGGAAACATATAATGTCCCAGGTGCTCATATGCTGAACCAGGTCCATTGTCTGCAGATATTGGTCCAATGCAGGGCTGTAACTCCGGGTATGGAATAAGGATGGTCACCATTGACGAAACGGCAAAGTGAGGGACCAATAGGTTCACTTTGAAGTGTAAACTGGTTACTAATTCTAGGTTGGTGAAGCCTTTTGCCCTTTTTGCCCCTGGAGATAATATTTTTTTTCGCTACAGCTCTGGGCCAATGTTAAAAAGTTATCAGTTACACCCCTCTCAGACCGGTGATATGAAAGGTATCAGTTACACCCCTCTCAGACCGGTGATATGAATGGTATCAGTTACACCCCTCTCAGACCGGTGATATGAATGGTATCAGTTACACCCCTCTCAGACTGCCACAAAAACCCGGGTTTTTGGTGGTGATATGAAAGGTACCGGAGTCCTGGTCCCAGGTTTAATAATCCGGGACTAAGATGGGTAAAAGAAGGGCTTTTCCCGTGTCGGACCCCGGTAAGTGGCAATGTGAAAGGTGCTGACCTGGGTCTCACTTAATAGAGCCTATTGAAGGGATTTGTTACTGGTGGACGTAACAGGGGCATTTTGTGATCAAAGCCGCAAATCACCCGGCAATAAACCCGGTTGAAAATTCCGGGTTATTGCCAAGATGATCTAAAAACCACATTAGACTGTACCAATCCTTGCTTTCATTGGCTGCGTGTAGATGTGCTGATTGGTTAATCAGGTCTCACATGACACATTTGTGTTCTGGCGCTTTATATAACGATTTATTAGAATCTCCAGAGGTTTCACCATCTCGTTAACACCGCTGCAATGTCCAGCAAAGAAGCCTGCACAGCAAAGGATTGGTGTTTGTGAGACTTGGTTACAGTTTGGATTATGTTACGTGTTATATCTACCATTAAATCAGTAATTGCTCCATTATATCAAGCAATCGATTTTACAAGCAAAGCATTAGCCTCATATCCGGAAGTTCTGAGTCAAAGTTGCTTTTCGTTGAACCTTTTTCACCTCCACAAGTTGCAGTTTGGTTCATTTCCATGTAATATACAGCCCGGAGTCGTTCTATATCACATAGGAAGACTTTTACAGGAGCTGGGAATTTAAGTCCCCGCGGACACAAGAGTAAAACACAGCAGCCGCGGATTCAGGTGCAAAGAGGGAAAAAAAGCACCAAAATATATTGATTTGTCACAGCCAGAGTCCACTTTTAATAGTCAATAAAAATAAAAGAATGTATGTGTTATTATCTGCATAAGTAAGAGGCTCTGAACATTACTTGTACAATTCCCAGGGACGAACTCTGGGTAACAACCGGAATCTATCACCCGCGACAGCTGCGTTACGGGATTGCCGGTAAAAAAGGTCCTGTGACAATTACACAGAACATCAAGAAAGTTCTGCACAATATAAGGAGAAGTAAGGTCCTCATGCAGCAGCGTGGCAAGTAACGTGACACATACAGACTCCGAGGCACAGGTAGTGACCCTCTAAGCTCACGCTCCACGACCTACCCAGAGTGATGTGTGAAAGACCACAGCCAGCATTAGGAAAATCCACCACAACAGAGGTATAATCACAAGAATCTGTACACTAATGCGGCCTATTGTGTACAGTCACATGACAGTCACATGATGTTACATTGTCTCCCA
>WWET01012836.1:0-10202 GCA_011038615.1 Limnodynastes dumerilii | reverse complement strand
TAGTAGGTCCTTTACGCAATCTACGTACCAGTTTGGTATTTTAGGTAAAAAGGCGGTGTAATGCCGCCTCGGGGAGGGTTTGGGAAAAAGTGGGAGGGGGAGGTGGGTAGCGGCAATGTGGACATTGCACGGATAGTTAAGATAGCCCTATGGCACTCATAAGTTCCATAAGGTACCTAAAAAGGGGGACGGGATAGGGACAGGACAGGTGAGTTAGGTGCGGGTCTGTGAATCCGGTCCTGAGATTTTATGTGTAGGTTTATTAAGTGTTGGGATTACATTCATGTCAGGATATTTCTCACCTGTATTTCAGTCGTGTCTGTTATTTAGCTGGCTGTCGCATCAGTGTTTTTTCCTTCATGATTCCTTCCATCGGGAATTTATATCCAACCTGTGCAGATAGGTGATGAAGGATTTAATTGGGTATTTGTTACCATTATTGTTATTCTCCTGCCCTTGAAATGGATTCTGGACAGACTCTGCCGGAACATGTATTAAGAATATAGGCTTTTATCCGTGCAGAGGTTGCTAAAGAGCTTGTTTTTGATGGATGGTGCCCATCTGTACACACATTTCCTGAGATAAATGAGGGAAGGATAGGAGCCTTACCTGTAAATACCAATGTTTGTTAATGGCTTTCTCCAGTTGTTCATAAATTTGATTATAATGGGTAAGGAAAGCCCATTCTGCCAATTCTATTATGATTCTTGGCTTTTGGTGCCAGTAGTGTGGACCTATGAAGTATCATTAGGTCTTTCTCTGTTTTGTCAGTTAATGATAACCCTTTCTCAAAAATTATTTCCTCCTACTCACTACTTTATCCATGAGAATAATAATAATATATCAACAATATCACTGGTGCAAGTCTTGATTTGGTGGGTTACATTGGGGTAGATCCAGAACTACGTCCGTCTTCCATAGACGGACGTAATTCAATGAACAATAGCTACTGCGCATGCGTAGTAGCTATTGTACGTAATCTGCAAATCGTTTTGATACTTAGATTGCGTGTATGCAGTCTTTTAGAGTTAACATTTTGAGTTAACATTGTAAACTCAGTTCATGCAAGGAGTTTACGAAGATGACTTTTCCGTACTCTACTGGAGGAGAGTGATGCTGAATATGAAGACCTGTTGTTGTATAATGTCAGATCGCTTAGTTGGGGGCAGTTCTTAGAACAATTCCAGTCCTTGTTGCCTGAAATAATGGAGTTCTTGGAATCATCTCAGCTGCATTATTCATCATGGTTGCTACAGTTGGCTTTTATAACTGATTTAACCAGTCACTGCAATGCATTTAACCTTGAACTTCAGAGCAAGGAAAAAAAAATATTATCTAATTAATTAGTTCAATAAATGCTTTTAAATCAAAATTGCAGTTTTCAAAGTCATAGCTTTCAAAGGGAATTTTGAGGAACTTCCTTAGTTTTGAGAAAGTGATAGAAGAGAGTCCTGAGAGCAGCAGCACATATCATACATTCTGTGTAGAGAGTCCTGAGAGCAGCAGCACATATCATACATTCTGTGTAGAGAGTCCTGAGAGCAGCAGCACATATCATACATTCTGTGTAGAGAGTCCTGAGAGCAGCAGCACATATCATACATTTCGTGTAGAGATTCCTGAGAGCAGCAGCACATATCTGTTAAATAGTGTGAATGACAGACCATTTTTGGATTTTTCTTTTAAATATGGTCAATTCAAATAATAATTCCATAACTACAATTATTTGTATATTAAAGTTAAAATTGTGTAAGTCATACATGTTCCTATTCATGAATAGTTTTTGTATAATTGTGAAGTATCAGTTTTTAAGATAAACAGAATCCTTAGGATATCAGTTACATAGCATTTTAGGACAAAGGCACTATAGTTGGTCTTTAGCCCACATCTGGAAAAGGTTTTTAAATCTCAGGGGAATTGGGGGTAGTTGATGCAGACTTCTCAGGAGTATGGGGGATGTTAGGTTTTTCAGGACCATGTGTAGAAACCAGTTCTTACTGGTTTGGATATAGGGACAAAGAGGGTCTGATTTTGAGTCATATAGACACTCTTGCACACTTTTGGACAGACACACACACATGGACACATTGCTACATACAAGCTGCTGAATGAGCTTTTACATACATATACATTTGAAGAGACATTTGCTCTGAAATACACACACACTATACATACATAATACAAGAAATAACTTTAAGCTTTTGTTTTGCAATTATTTGTAAAGAAATTGAACTTTGTTGTAAAATCTTCTAAGTGCATTAAATATTTTGACTGATACTACATTCAAGAGAATATCTTTATTTGAATGCACTAAACAAGTGACTTTATTCCAACTCATACCATTGGCTCTGTGAGTTTGAAGTTCTCGCAAGCCTATTATTGTTTTATCCAAGTTGGAAGACCATTAATAGAAGGAAGAAGAATCATTTTTATTATTCCTCTTCAAGGACAATATTTTACAATATCATACATTCTGTGTAGAGAGTCCTGAGAGCAGCAGCACATATCATACATTCTGTGTAGAGAGTCCTGAGAGCAGCAGCACATTGTATACATTCTGTGCTAAAATCTAAAATCTTTGGGAAAAACTAGAGGCAATTTCAGGACATTAAGCAACTTGAGCCTATCCTAGTCTTCATGTCATTTCCATTTGATGATGTTGACATTCCTGATATATCTGGTAATATCTCCTCTATGTTCAATCTGAATACATCACATGTAGAGGAAGGAATATTAAAGCTGCAATCTGATATATCCCTCTGAAAGCAAGAGCTTCTGATAATTTGTGGACAACTACTCAGTGCAGAATTGTACCCAGGCTTCAGATCAGTAGCTCTTCAGTTGACAGCAATTTTGGGTCAACCTACCTCTGTGAATCTGCTTTTTCACAAACGAAGATAATAAAATCAAGATACAGAAGCTGCATGACTGATAAACATTTAAAATACTGCCTTCATATGTGCCCAACTAACTTGGAACCGTTGTTCAGCAAGTTAACACAAGACACGCAGCCTCATCCATCTTCACATTGCCAGTAACTTTATGTGCAAAACACCCTTTAATTAGGCTAAAATTAATGTTTACTTAGTTTTATGTGTTCATTGGCTCATAGCTCCCTAAAAAGTATTGCATTATAATTATTTTCAATGGTAGATCTCAAAAGATTTTTTACATTTAGAGTAGATCCGAAGTCCGAAAGTCTGGCCCCCCCTGCTTTATAGGGTTGATAAATCATTACAGCAATAGTATTCAACACTAGTTTCATATGAACCCTTAATTATAATACTAAACAGAGTAACAGATCCTTTCACAATACAGGAACTGTAGACTTACTGTTGACCATATAATATTTTACATATAGATTGACTGGTACTCGGAGTAGCAGCATAAATTATGTGGAAGTCAAATATAAATATAAAATGATAAATATTAAAACTGAACTATAATCAGTGCTACATTTCTATAAGAGGGAAAATGTATTTTTACACAGTAGTGTATATTCGCAGGAATTTTAACCTTATGAATCTGCTTGATAATAGGTTTTCGTTCATCCTTTCATGCGGGCACAATGTATGTTTAATAAATAAAATATGCTTCCAGTTACTAAAGCTTTGTTTTATCCACAGGAGGTTCCATCAGCAATAATCCAGCAATCATCGCCAGAATGTTATACTGTCATGTCTTAGGGCCTAATCCAGCGTTACGAAAATTCGCACGGCGAGCGAATGCGTACGTTCGACCGTGCGAATAAACATACACGCCCCTAACACTCCCATAGTAAAGTACCTGCTTACGACGCCTATACCCTACACTGGGTACGACCGTCGGCCGTACGAATTTTCGCACAAAATACGCTGAGCGTACGGGCTTAGCACGCCCATACTGTACAATTTAAATGGCTATCCCCGCCTCCCTGTAGTAAAACGGGCGCCCAGGCGACCATCGTACTGAACGCACGCCCATCGAGCGAAAAATTCGCTCACAATACGACCGCTATTCGCTCATGACGCCCAGGCGACCGGAAGCTGTCATACTGGGCATGCGCGTTGCGAATCTTTCAGCGAATTTTCGCTTACGATGAGCGTACGCTCGCTTGCGGTCGTAGCTCTGGATCAGGCCCAATGCCCTGCTCTCAATAGGGTGGATGAAGGCCAATGTATGCACCCAGTGCACTTGGGTATACAAGTGATGCATTGCCACTGCTCAGTTAAAAGCATCCCAAGTCACAGTTAGGATCTTGGTTTGTGGAAGTGAAGACAATTCTGGATAGGAGTGTTTTGAAAATGATAGAGCCATCGTTCCAGCAAACCACATTCTTAGCATGGAGGAGGAAGACCAGGCAGCTGCAGATCAGACTGTTCTGTGCTTGTGGATCAACAGCCTGTCCTTGCATGCAGAAGATGATCGCCCTATCCGGAAATTGTTAGCACACTTGATGCCAGTCGCTCTTCAGCTTCAGGTCTTGCAGCTAAAGCACTGTTGTATTGCATTAGTAATTAAGAATAGCATTCTAAAGTGTATAGTAAACATAGCACCTATTCCTGTGCACGCCAGCACATGACCTCAATATTCAGTTTTCATACTTCACACTCTGTTGATAATCTATCAAATGATTTTGGCTTCAAATTATTTTCCATTTATACCGTGTGTTTGTATTCCCTAAAAGGTCTGTGATTCTTTTTTCCAGAGAAATGATTTTGTTTTTTGGCATAAATTCAAGTGAAGAAATATTTTTAACAAAGGAATGTCACAATTAAAGCCATATGTTGTTTAAGTGGGTTGTTAACAATAATGTTGATTTCTACCAATTTTGTACCTAACTAATAGAGACTGAACATTTTATTTATAATTTTGCTGTGTGAGTGGCAGAGGTGATAGGTACAAGCCTCCATTGTTGTATGCTTAGAGACATATTTATTTTTCTCACACTGGGTGAACTTAAATCCATTCATGTCATAGCAACGGCCGAGAAAAGTATATACCACAAAGAACAACTGTACAGTAATTTCTGTAATGTTTTAAAGAGTCAAGTGAGAAAGGTATTTTGTGTTGCCAGAAAACATTGTGAGTTGTGCCAAATAAGTGCTAAGTTTGTGTGCAGACTTTCCTCCACTTAAACTATTTTAAGACCCTTTGCAGTTATAGCCACAATCACCGTGTCTGTATTATTTCATTTGCCTTGACAACATTAATTAAAAGTCTCATGTTCCCTTAAGTTAAAAGTTCATTCACGCCATGTTGATTTAGACAAGAGACAGCTCAATACCAGAATAACTGGATCACAAAAGGCAGCCTCAAATCTGTTTTCAGAACATTAGTGTAGTTTTGTTTATATGTACTGTAAGATCGGATGCTTCCGGCTGGTTTCAGTTGTTAGTCTGATCTGTAATTTGTGTAATATACCACAAGGGAAGGAAACTATATACAGCATAGTTACCAACTGAGGCAGACTCTTGAAATTCAGGCATTGTAGATCCAGGAGAGCCACCATGGTGTAAATTTACTAAAGGTGAATTTCAGCAGCGATTTAAAATAGCTGTTTATCGCCGCCATTTTTCAGTGATTTTTCATACACGCCCCTAACACTCCCATAGTAAAGTCCCTGCTTACGGCGGCTATACCCTACACTGGGTACGACCGTCGGCCGTACGAATTTTCGCACAAAATACGCTGAGCGTACGGGCTTAGCACGCCCATACTGTACAATTTAAATGGCTATCCCCGCCTCCCTGTAGTAAAACGGGCGCCCAGGCGACCATCGTACTGAACGCACGCCCATCGAGCGAAAAATTCGCTCACAATACGACCGCTATTCGCTCATGACGCCCGGGCGACCGGAAGCTGTCATACTGGGCATGCGCGTTGCGAATTTTTTACCGAATTTTCGCTTACGATGAGCGTACGCTCGCTTGCGGTCGTAGCTCTGGATCAGGCCCTTAGACTCGTAGTGTAGCTTTTTATGTTGTATTAGTGATGCTATATTCTAATAAAGGATCACATATAGCGTGCGCAAGTTATAGACATAGATAATATATCATATTAAACGTGTATGTTTAGTTAGGTAAATGGACCCTGCTAGATAGGCTGCATACACCTAGTGACCTCCTGACCCGAGACAAGGTAACCACAAGGATGCAATGAAGACCAAGGAATTTGTAATGACCAGAGGAATGCACCAATCAAGAGGACTAAAAACCTTTGATCCTGATTGTGCTCTGGCTCTGAAGACGAGTTTTTGTAGTGAAGCTTGTGTTAGTCCTAACTTGCGCTGGCTGTTGGTTTGGGCAGTACTTTTGGAGAACCCTTTCCCATTCCGATTAAAACCTATGCAGGTTGGACAGCATTTACAATTTGATTGGTTTGTGATTATTTCAGGTGTGCGCATAACCGCATTGCGCACAAATTCCACAATTAACACACACATGCTACAAAGAATATAGACATGCTGCATAGATCAACACTGTGTACAATAAGATCAGAGTTTAAACATTAGAAACTATTTATTATTTGCAGGTGAAACCTTTGGTGTAACAGAGTAAGAAGCTTCCTGTGTAACCATGGACAGACGATTCAGGACTGAAGGCTATCTTTAATGTTTGAGAGTGCTGTGGAACGCATTTCATTTCTGTATTGTACTTTTTGATCATTGCTCCTAAATCTTCACTTTTCTTTATCCTTAATTGATTGGACAATCTGGTTTCTTTTTCCTCATTTCATAACAGAGTTGTGTATTGTTGCATAGCATAACTGACTAGCCCTTCCCTGCAATGCTGAATTACTATAACACAACCAATGTATTTGGTTATATGTAGCTGCAATATTCTTAGATGCTTGTGCCCATTTCTATGCCAGTGGGTACTTTTGAGTTCTCGAGTTGCATTATTTGTGATAGTTTTTTTAAAGGCCCTGTGTACAAAGTAATGAAGTTTAAAATATCTAATGAAACAATGTGAGCTGCACAGATTTTATTTATACCTCATACAATTTAATAGCCAAGCGTATAATCATACTATATAGTAATATAAATCTGTGAAAGTAACAGTACATAACCATGGAAACAGTGTCTGTGTAAGTTTTCTATTTACAGGAATTATAAACCAACAAAATGAGTTTAAAGATAAAACAGCATTTTTATTACAGCTTTCTACATTTATTTCTATGTAATTATCTACAATCCAAATATGAAAACATTTTTGTATCAGTAAATGCTCTATATTTTCTAGTGAAAACATTTCCCTTACAACGATGGTTGTATTAATTCTGTCATGTCAAACAAGATTTCTTTGGAAAATATTACACACAGAACATGGAAAGGGTTTCTCTTTTGTTAATTATATTGCATCCAATAATATCAAATATTAGCATTCTAACATTCAGGACACTAAATAGGATTCTTAACGAAGACATGATTTATGTGCAAAACATTTCCCACATTCAGAACATTAAAAAAAGCGTTTCACCAGAATGAATTTTCTGATGTGAAATAAGGACAGATTTCACTCGGAAACATCTCTCTCAGTCTGAACATGAAAATGGCATCTCACTTGTGTGAATCCTCATATGTGCAACAAGGTCTGATGCATAGCAAAAATACATATCACATTTAGAACACTGAAAAGGCTTCTCACCTGTGTGAACCATCTGATGGTAAATAAGCAATGGTCTACGTGCAAAACACTTCCCACATTCAGAACATGCAAAAGATTTTTCACCAGAATAACATTTCTTATGACAATTAAGACTTGATTTATGTGAATCACATTTTCCATATTCAGAATATGCAAAAGGTTTTTCACCAGAATGACGTTTCTAATGACAATTAAGACTTGATTTATGTGAATCACATTTCCCACATTCAGAACATGAAAAAAGCGTTTCACCAGAATGAATTTTCTGATGTGAAATAAGGACAGATTTCACTCTGAAACATCTCTCTCAGTCTGAACATGAAAATGGCTTCTCATCTGTGTGAATCCTCATATGTGCAACAAGGTCTGATGCATAGCAAAAATACATATCACATTTAGAACACTGAAAAGGCTTCTCACCTGTGTGAACCATCTGATGGTAAATAAGCAATGGTCTACGTGCAAAACACTTCCCACATTCAGAACATGCAAAAGGTTTTTCACCAGAATGACATTTCTTATGACTATTAAGAGTTGATTTATGTTTAAAACATTTCCCACAGTCTGAACATGCAAATGGCTTCTCACCTGTGTGGGTTCTACTATGTGTAACAAGACATGATGCATATTTAAAACATTTGCCACAATCAGAACACTGATTTAGCTTCTCGGCTTTGTGAAGTTTCTTATGTTGAACAAAAATTGATTTATTTGAAAAACCTTTCCCACATTCAGAACATGTAAAATGCTTTTTACCAGAATGACATTTCTTATGAGAAGTAAGACTTGATTTATTTGTAAAACATTTCTCACATTCAGAACATGCAAAAGGCTTTTCACCAGTATGACATCTCTGATGACGAATAAAAGATGATTTTCGTGCAAAACATTTTCCACAGTCTGAACATAAATATGGCTTTTCACCTGTGTGGATTCTCCTATGTTCAACAAGATTTGATGCATATCTAAAATATTTGCCACAATCAGAACACTTATTTAGCTTCCCAGCTTTGTGAAGTTTCTGATGTTGAACAAAAATTGATTTATTTGAAAAACTTTTCCCACATTCAGAACATGGAAAAGGCTTTTCACCAGTATGACTTCTCTGATGATGAATAATAAGGGCTGATTTTTTTCTGAAACACTTTGCACAGTCTGAACATGAAAATGGGTTCTCATCTTTGTGAACACTTCTATGTAAATCAAGCTGTGTTATATATTTAAAACATTTCCCACACTCAGAACATGGAAATGTCCTCTCAACTGGATGAGTTCTCTGATGGTTTACTAGACTTGCTTTTCTAGAAAAACATTTTCCACAAACAGAACATGAATTTGGTTTCTCACTTATGTGATCTCTTTGATGTTTAGTAAGATCTAATTTATGAACAAAACATTTTCCACACTCAGAACATGAAAATGTCTCCTCGTCTGTACATATCTTCTGAGGAGTACAGAGATTTCCATTCTGGGTAACACATTTATCATGTTCAGGAAGGGGACATATTCCATCTTCACTATGAGCTGTAGTATTCATAACAATATCAGGTACAGCAGAAGAACATTCCTCATAACAGGGATGAGATGATATATCTGCACTGTGTAATGCTGGATACATATTTGGCTGGGTCACACTGTCTTCTGCAGATTCAGGTGTAATTTCATCAACTTTTTGAGAATTTGGAGATAATTTGAGATGCTCCTGTGATATATTCCTGTAGTTGTATCCATCTGCTGGAAATAAAATAGATGATCAAATCAGAAATAAATAAAAAATTCTAGATTATATAGATGATTTTGAACCTCATTTATTTATATTACATACTTACAAAAACAATCCACATATTGTCTGTGTCTTAGTGGTAATTATGTTATTTTTTTAAAATTAATTTTCCAACATATACAAGACAAACAATAAATAAAACATACATTACACAAATAATTTGGCTAGGCACAGCCATTTTATATAATCCAGTCACCAGAACACTTAAGTATGGATCCAGCTCAGTATTTGTAAGACCATGCTGTTAAGTAAGTGTATAAAATGAATTACTCCTGGGCTAAACCATGTTGACTGCAGGGGAAGTCAAGTTAATTGTATTCTTTTCATGCAGGGAAACATCTTTGAATTGCTTACTGCACACAGATACTGACCATCGTTACTATAACACTGTTATTTATCACCTCTCATCTCTAATACTATTATATTATTACACAGATGTAGTATAAATAGGAAAGAAAATGTGTAGTAGGGCGCTAAAATTATAAAATTCTATAGGAATTAATAATAAAAATTAATAATAAAGCCAGAATGATAATAAATAAGAGAAATCAAAAATATATCATATGAATAATAAAATATGAGATACAATGAATATGATACAATAAAACAACAATCAGATGAAAGAAACAATGTATTTAAGCAAGAATGAAACTGTATACTTAAAAACTCAACAGGAGATGGCGCCAGAGGGTTAAAAATAAATATGGATAGGATATAAAAGTTTTATCTAACTGGATAGCACTTAAGTGCTTGGGCATTATCACAAACCGCGGCAGACGCCACACTTACCT
>WWET01012828.1:0-10213 GCA_011038615.1 Limnodynastes dumerilii | reverse complement strand
ATATTTGTACTTAATTTTGTTTTCATTGTCCCACTCTATACCACACTAGTACTGAAACACGGCTGCCAATATGTTTTCACACAGAGTACACAGAATTAAAATTGTAGATAACATTTTCACACAGGATAACATTTCAGTTATTCCTAATCCCCCCATACATCATAAAGAAGAGGACCTTGATAGATTAATGAAAAAGTTAGAATTTATATTACTCAAAGAAAACAGTATATGGTGGGACATAGTAGCCCTTGAGAAATATATAGCAGATCAAGTGATCCCAAAGGGTCTAAGAATTAGTAAAGCCCCCTCTTTTGACTCAAAAAATGAGAATTTTAAGAAAGAATGGAAAGACATTATTGATAGATGCTCCTTCTCACTTGTTGACATTGTTATCCAAGAGAGAAGGAGATAATTGGGGATTCTTGAGGAAGAGATCACCAAACTAGAAATACTCACTACCCCCTTTAGAGATCTACCAGAATTTAAAGAACTGGAAAATAAAATTGAGAAAAAGATTAAGAAACACGAGAAAGAGATCATCCTAAGAAAACAGAATAAACTAAATAGGGATAAGAACACCCTATTAGCTGAAGAAGAAGGTATCCAAAGTCCACCAGAAAAAGAAGATAATAAGGGAAAGAAAAAGAAGGATAAATTAGAAACAGTAACAACTAAAAATAATAGCAATAACAATAATAAAAAAACGGGTGGGAATAGACAAGATCAAAATCCAAACCCCCCAAAAAATAACAACACCAATAATCCTAATATTCAACGACAGGAAGGAGGAAGAAATAGTATCAACACCCAAGGGACTCCACTAAATACTAATCACAGCAATAGACATCATACTGGACAAGTGAGAAATGACAATCATATCTCACATGATCAAGGACACACATCAGATAGAAATTATGATAATAGACAATCGTCAGAACAACAAAGGGATCATCTGTATGATTCGTATAGAACCCCATACAGACAGGAGTATAATTCAAGAAACACAAGTAGGCACTATAATAACTATCATTTTAGAGAAAATTTTAGACAATACGATAATAGAAATGGAAGATTCTATAACCCCTTTTATAACAATAAAAATAGATATTATAACCAAAATAAATTTCATGACCAACGTAATCACTACCCCAACAATAGAAATTTTTCTTATGAACCAAGATGGCAATATCCTGATTATGACAGATTTTATAACCACAGAGATAGACCTGCATACAATGACAAAAGATGGAATGATGATCATTATAGAAATGATCGCCACTATTACGGTAATGAATATAGAAATAATCATCAGTACCATAATGACTATAGGAATGAATATCAGCACCATGATACCAATCAGGGTAACTCTAATCATGAGGAAAGACATGATAATTATAAGGATCACACAACCCTAGATATCCCCCTTGGAAATAGATTTTCACCCCTGAGGAATATTCCTGAGACAGAGGTTTTTCAGAGGGAGGATCACAAACACCGTACCCCATAGCGACTAAAAACATCCTATATAGGAGAACTAGAGGAGGGAAGGGGAAAAAAAGAATTAAAATTAAACCCGAGGACGAAAGAGAAATCTGTAGAGAAGGAGGTTAATGAAGAATCAAATGTATTCGATAATGGCATCTTCAATCTCAGCAAACGAGTTTTAACAAGAGAAGAAACAAAAGTTCTACAGAAAGGCCTGAAATTTGCCCCCGTTAAGGAGTTAGACCCCTTTAACACTTATGTGGATATCCAAAAATACATAAGGAAGTTAACCATCAAAAAAAATTTTGCCACAAAAGAGGAACAAGATTTAACGAAGAAAGACGGAATAGAAATACAGAATAATATTGGTAACACGTTTAAGAAAAAATCTACTTTCTACCCAGCCCATGTGAAAGGATGTTTCATAGAAACATTCAGTAAAATTGTCAGTGAAGATATAAAGAAGATTAATAACAAAAAGAATACAAAGTATAAGAATAATTTAACCAAGAAAGAAATAGAGGCACTAAGAAATTTACAAAAAGATACTAGCATTATAATTAAACCGGCGGATAAAGGGGGAGGTGTAGTGATGATGGATAAAGAAAAATATATTGCAGAAATAAATAGACAGTTAAATGATAATGAGACGTATAAAAAACTTAAGGGTGATCCCACCCAAAAAATTAAGAATAATTTTAATTTATTAATACAGGATCATTTACAAGCTGGGACCATTACACAATCAGAAGCGGATTTCCTTATCATCAATGAACATAGTACCCCAGTAATTTATATTCTACCCAAGATCCACAAAAACCCACATAACCCCCCAGGTAGACCAATCATAGCGGGCACTAATTCTATCACGTCCAACTTATCTCAGCTTATTGATCATTATTTACAACCTATGGTGGTCAATACTCCAGCTTATATTAAAGATACAGCAGATATCTTAATGAAATTGAAGGACTTAAAATGGGAAAAAGATATGTTTCTGGTCACAGCAGATGTCACCGCTCTCTATACCATCATCAGACATAGTGATGGTTTAGAGGCGGTGACAGAAAGTCTAAAAACTAACGACTTTAAGGAAGACGTTATGAAACTGATTTTAGATGGCATTCATTTTATCCTTAATAACAATTATTTTAATTTTAATGGAGATTTCTATCTCCAGACGAAGGGCACAGCAATGGGGACCAGATTCGCCCCTAGCTATGCCAACCTCTTTATGCATCAATGGGAAGATACGTTTGTGAGAAGGGGGCATGCATGGGGCGAGTCTCTGGTCTCCTGGTGGAGATATATTGACGACGTGCTCTTCGTCTGGAAAGGGAAAGAAGAAGATCTTAGAAATTTCTGCACCTACCTTAACAATAATCCTAATAATATAGTTCTCACTTTTAACATTAGTAAAACTGCTTTTTTAGAACTAACGATATACCCTAAGAATGGCATTTTACACACGTGCACTTATTCTAAACCTACAGATGTGAATTCTTACATCAATTGTAGCAGTGGACACCATAGTCAATGGCTAAGAAATATACCGACTGGACAATTTAAAAGACTCCATCGGAACTGTACAGAAAAGGAGACCTTTTTAACTAAAGCAAATATTCTAGCCGAACAGTTCATAGAGAAAGGATGCAATAGAGAAGACCTAAACCACATTATAAAAAAATGTTGAAAATATTGAAAGAGACAGCCTTCTGAAAAAGAGAGAAATTTTACCCAATAGCACTATATTGAAGGGGAATAACAACCAAAAATTTGACACTGCATTTATTACGCAGTATAATAAGGAACATAAAAAGACTGAAAGAATTTTTAAAAAACACTGGAGCATTTTATTACAAGACCCCATTTTAAAAGAATTACTACCCCCAAAACCACATTTTATTTACAAGAAGGCCCCAAATTTAAAGAATAAATTAGTTAAGAGTGCCCTAAATGATATAGACAAACCCTATATTAAATCTAAGGGTTTCTACAGATGCGGACAATGCAGAATGTGCCGCGCTTGTAAGGGTCCCAACAAAATAGAAACTTTTAGTATTAATGGGCAAGAATATAAAATTAAACAATTTATCACATGTAATATGAAAAACGTAGTATATTTATTGGAGTGCAGTTGTCACCGTATATATATGTGGGAAAAACCAGTAGACCCCTAAAAACTAGATTGGGGGAACATATCTATAACATTTCTAAAGGAAAAGATACACACCCTCTATCCTTGCATTTTAAAAACACACATGATTGTTCCCCCAGTCAAATTATCAGGTTTATAGGTATTCAGAATGTTGTATCAGATTGGAGAACCAATAATCTACACTCGCGGTTGGCCAAGTCAGAGATGCAGTGGATCTACCAACTTGATTCGTTGGTTCCCAGAGGTCTCAATGTAGACTTCGAACTCAAATGGTTTTTAACGTGAGGTTATTGTCTATTCAGGCGGACGAGAGGTACACCAAGATACGGTTATACCACCCTGGACAGGCCCAAACCCGTCCGATCTTGGAAGCGAAGCAGAGGTGGGCCCGTTTAGTACCTAGTGGGAAACCACTTGGGAACACTGGGTACAGTATACACCTGCACTTCCCGTCCCACCAGACAGTTCCTCTCCTTTTATTACTATTTTTATCACATATTTATCCACTGTTTCTCTGTCTTGGTCTGACACCTAGTTTCTTGCTCCTGTTTTATATTGCCACCTTTTATATTGTCACCTTTTATCCTTAATTTAGCTTTTAATTTCTTATATTTTAAATTCTCGTCTTTTTAGATCCCCTTTTCAGAGTGTCTCCTTTTTAACTTTAGGTCCCAGAATTTTAGGTTCCGATATTGGAATCATAATTTCGCCCCGGTCATTTTTTATCCTTTACTAGTGCCTTAGTATGGTATATATCCCTCTCTCACCCCTTGGAGGTATTTTTCTCCCTCTGGTAATCTATTTTATTTTTGAGGATAGGTAGTTATTATTGGGTTTATTATATCCTCCGTTCAGAGTGATATTAAGATAGGGATATAATACATATGGCGCCTTATCATATACCATTCTACAAGTAGGATTTTATAAGATACCATTATTTGTATCCAGACACTAGATCTATGAGTTTCTATTGATTAAATTCCCCTCAAAGTCACCTTCATTCATCTTCCATGTAGTGATGTGGTTTTTTGTTTATATTCCTTTTCCACGTATCTGCCCTAGTGCAATATTATTGAAAATATGTCATATGTTTTGTGCATTTATCCCGATATTTAGTTTTTTTGTGTGTGATTTCTGTGTCTTCTATGACACTAATACCTTCAATCACCGGCAGTCATCGGTGTGATTGTTATGAGTGAAACCATATTAGATGCGATAAGATGAGGCTTGACTGAATATTATGTGTTTATAGTTTAGATGAGGCTGTATAAAGTTTCAAACAATATATTTTGATTTTTTAGTATATGTCACCTATTGTTAAGCCATGTAGAACTTACCTAGAATAATTGATTAATTTTATGTGTCTTAATAACGGATTTAAAACTGATTTCTCAACACAGCAGTTTTGAATTATATGTTATAATGTTTATTTGTATCCATCTATTCTACACACAATTATGCATGGGTACTTTTCTTAATATTACATTCGAAGGATCTAAGTTAATGTTGACTTGATAGATATCCTGGTTCAATTGATCTATCTCAATTGAATAATGTTTTTTCTTTGAAGCTGTTTCCACTATGCAACATCATATTATATATTATTTATTTGTTGAATCCCTATTTCACGTAGTAATTTACCAATATAGACGTTTTGATCTATAAATTGTGTGTATAAGGTGATGATAAGTGATAAGGGTGATAATGTGTTAGAACAGATATGAGAATAGATAATGTGTTGAAACAGATATGAGAAGTATAATCAATCTTAATCAATTCTTTTTTGTTTATTCATTCAAATATTATGAATGTATACATTAGTTAGTCTGTACAATAGCTACTTCGTCATTTAACAGCAGGCATGGAGTTTTTCCTCGTCCTTAGTGGATATAGTACCATTTATGTTTTACCATTCCGCTACTAAGCTCCTCCCTTTTGTTTACATTTATACTTACGGTTTCAGAAAGTATTTAACTTTTAAATATCTTTGTCCTAATTACCTTATGGGTTTTTTAATCATGCAGTTCTTAAATCATTATGTAGATAGAGAAAAATATTCCGTTTTAACAAAGATCCTAATTAATTATGCTAATGCAACGGAAGCTACCTATTTAAACCTTTCATCTTGTCATGACCCCCACTGCCTTGAGAAAGACTTCCAGGGCGAAACGCGTTGGTGGTGTGTATACAGAGAGGTGTGTGAGTTCCAGACAGGCTTTCGTTAGAGGTTTTATTAATCCCGGGTTCCAACTTTTATTATCTCCGATAGCTCAGGTACGGAACTCTCCCCTCGGGGGAACTTTTTACTGAATCATTTATTTATTTACTCTTATTGTATTTACTGTATTTTATATTGAATTGTTTAATAAATTTGTAAATCTATAATACTTTATAAACCTCTTTATATCCTCTATTTACACTTGCACTTTGTATGTATTAACCTGACATCTCGTTTTACAGAATTTATCAGGATTATTTATACGTAGGATTTGTCACTTTTTCAATTAAGTTAACTTCATATTTCCTCAATATTGACACATTTTATTTTTTTTATTTTTTTTGTTGTCTGATTTCCTGAAGTTTGGTATTTATCCAATTCTTTTTTTTGGTTATATTTGCACGATTTTAGTCTTTATTACACACTAGCCAAGTGGTCATCTAATTAGCCATTGTAGCTTATTCCTCTGTCTTTTATCATCGGTACCAAGTTTTATGTACCTTCACTACCTTTGTTCAAGTGTATTTTAACTTTCTTTCCTCTTTGCTTGGTTTAGAGTGTCTAAATTTGGGAGACCTCTAGTATAATCTTAGATTCATTATTTGTTTAGTTGTTTGGAAAAGCACGTTCTATTTATTTATTTATTTGTTTATTTGTCAGTTTGCTTTATTTATTTGGGTTTCATTGATTTTAGATTTTAACAGTGTGCGCCAGCCACGTGGTTTCTATAAATATGTAGTACGTACCAGAACTTTGACATGTTCTGTCATGACCCTTACCACATGATAAACAATTACAAACTTATATTTCTACACATAACACATTATTTCAGCATTAGGTCTTGAAAGAAAAGAGATGAAAAGGGAAGATATACACATATATATCTGCCTGCACTTATAAATGCAATTACATGTGGAGTCTCATTTGTCCTATATACAATATGCCTCGCTGAAATGTCCCACTAGCCCTCTAGCATCATAAAGGTTTTACTTGACGCATTTTAGAGTTTAGACTTTTCGATACATGAGTAGGTCACTGCCCAGGTCCTTACCCACTCGAACCCCAAATAGACATGCCACAGGATGAATGATATTGATCTGATCCCCAATTTTGCATATGAAGCCACTAACTGCTGTCCAAAATGTCTGGACCACCGGACAATCCCATAAAAGATGCCAAAACGAACAACCTTCCCTCCCGCACTTCGGACACCCATTAGAATTGGCCTTGCCAAAGTGAACCAGCAGCTGAGGAGAGAGATAACATCCTTGGATTATGTATATTTGCGCTTGCTGAAACCGTAGCGATGAGGAACAATGATGTGAGCTGGCCAGTATATCCACCCACTACTCATCGTCAAGAGGTCCCAGATCTAACTCCTACTTGTTTCTCAGTTGCGGAAAGTCTGACCCATGGGATCCTAGGGGTAAGAACTGGTATAAGTAAGATATTATTTTCCTGCATTGCTACTTTAATCCGTGACGCGCATGACACGGGGATCCAAATTCTGCATGCCTAAGCTGAAGGTAGCAAAAGAAGAATTTATTGGAAACATTAAATTCCGCATGCAATGGGGCAAAGGACTTAAGTTTACCGCCTAGGAAAATGTGTCTTATTGACGTAATTTCATGGTTTTGCCAAATTACAGCTCCCTCTAATCCATTTAGCTCTCCTAATGCCACATTATTCCAGAGTGGAGCTCCGGGGTCCAACCCCTCCTTCTCTAATAACCGAGAGGCTCCCATCCAAATCCTTGGGGACCGTGCCCGCATATGACCCGGCCAATAAGCATTGTAAAGTCAAATGATTTCTATCACATTGTTCCACCAGCGCCCAATGAAGATCACTGTGTGAGGAATCCCCCACCCAATCTTTTAGCAGCACCAGCTGGCAATTTTAGGAAGAATGTATTGGGAATATATATATGGGGGAATTAGCTAGAACATATAAAAAATTTAGGTTGGATCAACATTTTTATCAAGTTTGCTCTCCCTATAACAGAAAGGGGCAGTTTTTTCCACACTGGAATATTAAGATAATCCATCTGTGAGTCCAAATTAAGGTGTTTAAAATCAGAAATATTGTTGGCAATGTGTATCCAAAGATACTTAAGTTGGGATGTCCAAACCAGGGGAGGGAAGGGTGGGTGTCCACAGGAGGCAAGCCCTTAAGAGGGAGAACATGCGATTTTTCCCAATTTACACACAGCCTCGAATAGCGACCAAAATCTTTCACAACCTCCAATAGAGCAGCCAATGACTTCCTTGGATTCGTTAGGAACAACAACATGTCATCAGTATAAAGAGCTAATTTTTCCATCTTCCCAGACACCTCCAACCCCCGAATCCGAATATCATCACACACCCTACAAGCCAAGGGCTCTATAACCAGTGCAAATAGAGGAGAAAGTGGGCAACCCTGCCTAGCTCCTCTACCCAGTCCAAGCAGTGCCGAAGTGTAGCCATTTACCAACAGTCTAGCCACTGGGGCAGAGTACACCTTCATCCAAGCTATAAATTTGAGTCCAAATCCCATTTTTTCCATCACAGCCCACAGATAACTCCTTTCCACAGACTCAAACGCCTTTGCGGCATCTAAGGAAACAACCACAGGGAGATCATATGAGTTGTGAGGGAGCTGCAGGTGAGAATATGACCTCTTCAGGTTTATACTGGTAGATTTGCCTGGTACAAACCCTGTTTGATCAGGATGGATGACCTCACAGATTACCCTATTTAGCCTGATTGCAAGAGCCTTAGCCAGAATCTTGGCATCAGTAGTGAGGAGAGATATGGGGCGATACGAATCTGGGTACAATGGCTCTTTCCCCTCCTTAGGGAGAACCACTATAATAGCCTCTGACATGGACCATGGCATATCTCCCCCCTCCTTATAAAGTTGTAAGAGCCTAGGAGTAAAGAACTCTTTATATTTTTTATAAATCTCTATGGGCAAGCCATCTACTCCTAGAGATTTTTTAGTAGGGAATGAGGAAATAGCCTCATCCAGCTCAATAACAGCAGATATTGTTGCTGTTCTCATTTCTCCTCTAACCAGCCTTGCCAAGAAACCCTTACCCCTATTGCCTTCCACAAAGTCTGCGTGACCGGCAAATAACAATCTACGCTTATCTAAAATATAATACGACCACTCCCTTCCTGCAACAACCCAAGCCACTTTATCCGAAGATAGTCTTGAATTAAGATACATTTCCTCCAGCTTCATGGCCTTTTCTTCCAACCTATCCTCCTCCTGCTGTTAAAGCCATTTAATCATTTGTACACTAGAAATTAGCGTGCCTCGGAGATAAGCTTTAAAAGCATCCAACAGAATGGGTGAAGCAGCGGTCCCCACATATCAGAGAAGTACCCTTCCCAACTTTCCACCAGATCACACCCCTGCCCCTGTCTAGTGAGCCAGTAGGGGTTAAACCTCCAGAACCTCTGCCCAACTAATAGCGCAGTATCTAGTTCCACAATAGTGGAGTGGTCAGACACTCCATGAGATTTATAATCCACTCTTTCAACCCTCATAAGAAGAGTTTCGGATACTAATACTTCGTCTAGTCTGAAGAAGGAAGTATAAGTGGTGGAAAAACAAGAATACTGATGCCTCTGCATTCCCAGCTCTCCAGGCATTATGTAAACCTAGCCCATTAATCAGATGTGCAAAAGGAGTGTCTACCCCTACCACAGAGCAAATCCCACCCGCCCGCCATCTATCTAATTCCAAATTTAATCCTGTATTAAAATCTCCCAGGCATACTACAGGGATTTAGGGAGCAAGCCCCATAAACTCTGTGCATTTTTTTTATAACATCACCAGTGTAAGGCGGAGGGACATACACCGCCGCCAATAACAGGGATTGCAAATTGATATGCACATGCAGAAAGACAATAACAACCCATTGGGTCCAGCTGTATTTCATGGACTTGTATATTCAACTTTTTATGTACAAGTATAGAGACACCCCTGGAAGCAGCCGTATATGAAGAATGAAACATCCTCCCTACCCACTGCTTTTTAAGACTCAATAACCTAGTTCCCTCCAGGTGTGTCTCTGTTAAGTATACAATATCTGCATTATAGTTTTTAACCTGGCACATGACCAACCCTCTTTTGATTTTATTGTTAAGCCCTCTTACATTCCAAGTCATAATAGTTAGTGAGGCAGTTAACGATAGTTGCGACCTAGACATTGGAGTAGATATACGACAATCTAAAAAGGGGAAATAGCACAGATCAGGCAGGGCTTCCCTATATTAAACAGATTATTGAAGAATATAACAGTGATAGATAGTGCAACTCCAAGACCCAGTAACATAATGTTTCTTACAACCATTATCGAGCTT
>WWET01012822.1:0-10234 GCA_011038615.1 Limnodynastes dumerilii | reverse complement strand
ACACTACTACACACACTAAGCCACCCGATTACCCTACTACTCACACTAAAACACCTGAACACACTACTATTCACACTAGCACATTCACACTTACACAACTGATCACACTAATACTCACACCTGATCTCACTACCGCTCACCCCTCACGCTGTGCCCTCTTCTGTTAGAATGTCAGTTCTACCCCAGGCTTGGAGGAGAAATGTTCTGATCTGTGATCGGTGGATGGAGACACTGGCTGAGACCCCATTGTGCGCACACAGGCCACAAAGCGTTTGATCACATACTAAGTGATTATCACCAGTTTCAAGCTTCCATCCAGATTGGGAAGAGACCTTTGAAGTGGGAAGAAAACGAGGGAGAAACGTCCCTTTATTTGCTGCCAATAGTTCTGCTACATCAAATGCTGCGAGCTCTCTTCTTTACACGTAGAGATATCTCGCTATATATATGTTTTCATCGTATACAGCCAATTAAGTCAGATGGTGAATTCAGTTACAAAACTGCAAAGTGTTCAAGCGGCTTCGTTCCCTCCAGCAGATAACGGGACAATGAGAGTGCGGCTTATTACAGAAGTATTATTGTGTGTGAGTAAAGGGGAAAACCTTCCTGACGCTTCTCACTTTTCCAAAAGGAGCCGCAGTGGGGGAACCCGCGCTGCTTATCGGTGGCAGGCAGTAAATAAAAGTATCTTTCAATCAGCAGCTTCTCTCAAACCG
Source organism: Limnodynastes dumerilii (assembly GCA_011038615.1). Classification (NCBI taxonomy): domain Eukaryota; kingdom Metazoa; phylum Chordata; class Amphibia; order Anura; family Limnodynastidae; genus Limnodynastes; species Limnodynastes dumerilii. Next base: position 9,518 of record WWET01012822.1, on the reverse strand, counting down.
CTGGGAAAGACGGGGCAGGAGGTGTTTAATAACGGCCTGTCTGCATTTCACAACCTCTGCTAACGCAGATAAGCCCTGAGCGCTCAGCTCCTTAAATACCTCTGACAAGCTATACATTACCGCGCTAATAATTTGCCAAATTTGCGCCCATAATATGATATCTGTAAAACGTCAAGGGCTGTAATACGATTAGCATTCTCAAATGAATTATCGAACATTCAGCGTTTAGGCCCCGGGAATTGGAAGGAAGGAAAGGAAATCAATTTCTGGAGGAGAAAAAATAACAGCCAGTAAAAGTAGGGAAAAGCCGGTGATCCCATAATACAAATGTAATGCTCCGGAACGGTAAGACGCTCGTGTTCATGGCGAGCACAGGGAAGACGCCGATTACACGCCCAAGTCCCAGATTCTATGTTATTTTAATCGTTATCTTAATACTGTACAATAACAAAGCTGAAGTTAATGTGGAGGCTTTAGGCGTGACAGAGGCTGGTGTGATCGCTTGGATAAAATGGTAGCCATTTTTATTGAAGTAAACTAACGTCATCTACTACGTGGTGAGCGGGTGAAAATAGGGTTGAAAGTTTTTAAAACCCTGAATTCACGGGTAAGTTGGAGGAAACAATCCCCAATTCCATCAGATGTTTATCATACGACTAGAGCCTCCTTCCTATAAATGGCCTTTTTTTGTATTTGGAGGAAATAGTTGGAATGTAAAGTGGGAAATAGCATCCGGTCACCGTGGCAACCTGGGAGAAATGAAGAAAGGAGAGGGGGGGCGGAGAAGCCCCCCCTCCCTGTAGCTTGGTCCATAAAACACAGGAAGTTAGATTACTAGCAGTGTAAGGGTGGGCTGAGACCCCCATCTTGTCAGCAGAGGTGTGGGAGTCGTAATGCGCTAATTATTTGGAACCACTGTGAGAAAACACAACTTGCAGCAGACTAAACACGGAGAGTAACACCTGCAGTTTTATGGGCCGGGCACATACAGCGACGCTCCCCGTCTCAAGGATCCTGCAAAGCTCTGACCAGCTGCCGGCACTAAACTCTAATGATATCAGCTCCTATTTACACTTCAGAAGCGTTCAAGCAGCCAGCTCCGGGGCGGCGCCCTGACCGCCATGTTGCGGACGTTCAGTGGAAGCTGGGGGACATTACACCGCCATTACTGATGACACAGAGCGCAGCGCTGAACACAGGGGGCCTCAGTTGTAGGTAAGATTTAGAAAAGACCGCCCAGCGCCCGTCATGAGCACACGCCATCGTATGCACGGAGCCACAGATTTGGCGCACTCATCATTGCGTGATTTATAGCAAAAACCACACAAAATACAATTAAATGGTGGAGACTTCCCAGAGATAGGACCCCATAGCATCAATGCTTACTACTGTGCACATATAAGCCCCCGTCTGTCCTCACTGAGTAACATGTGGAGCAGAAATGCCGGGGAATATTCAGAATACCAGCTCGTCAGACTCCGGCAGACGGATTGGTCAGTATGGGGGGTGGAGTTCTCTGTGGCCCTATCGGTCGGCACTCTTAGTATGAGGGGACATGGTGTAGTTATTGTTGGAACCAGTGTCTATGGCAGAGTAACAGCAAACTTCTGGGGGATACAGGTAAGCAGCACCAGACTGCGACTTTATCTTATCTTCTGTGGAATGGTCCTGATACCAGGAGGAGGACCAGGGACAATTCCCGGCCTGTAATTTCTTCTCACTCCAGGACAATAAATGTGTCAGCACTTTTTAGCAATAAACTGTTAGTTAGAAAATATTAGCACTAGAGGCAGAGGCTCCCGGGCGCAGGAGACCCTGAGCTGGATGTGGAGCGAGCACCAGATGTGGGGCGGCCGGGGGAGGAGTGAATGATCCCCAGACCAGCAGCGCGGCATTACGACTCATTAGAGCCAGGCACACTCGGGATCCCCTCACACTCAACGACTTGCCCAGATGTCGGCTCTCAGGATGTGTGTGTGAGCGGTAACATTTGACGGGTGAGTGGGGGGGGGGGTGAGTTTCATCCCGCAGATTACAGGGATAGGGGGCAGATTATAGGAGCAGAGTAGATAGGGGCAATTTATAGGGACAGAGGGGATAGGGAGCAGATAATTTAGACAGAGGGGATTGGGGGCAGATTACAGGGATAGGGGGCAGATTATAGGAGCAGAGTAGATAGGGGCAATTTATAGGGACAGAGGGGATAGGGAGCAGATAATTTAGACAGAGGGGATTGGGGGCAGATTACAGGGATAGGGGGCAGATTATAGGAGCAGAGTAGATAGGGGCAATTTATAGGGACAGAGGGGATAGGGAGCAGATAATTTAGACAGAGGGGATTGGGGGCAGATTACAGGGATAGGGGGCAGATTATAGGAGCAGAGTAGATAGGGGCAATTTATAGGGACAGAGGGGATAGGGAGCAGATAATTTAGACAGAGGGGATTGGGGGCAGATTACAGGGATAGGGGGCAGATTATAGGAGCAGAGTAGATAGGGGCAATTTATAGGGACAGAGGGGATAGGGAGCAGATAATTTAGACAGAGGGGATTGGGGGCAGATTACAGGGATAGGGGGCAGATTATAGGAGCAGAGTAGATAGGGGCAATTTATAGGGACAGAGGGGATAGGGAGCAGATAATTTAGACAGAGGGGATTGGGGGCAGATTACAGGGATAGGGGGCAGATTATAGGAGCAGAGTAGATAGGGGCAATTTATAGGGACAGAGGGGATAGGGAGCAGATAATTTAGACAGAGGGGATTGGGGGCAGATTACAGGGATAGGGGGCAGATTATAGGAGCAGAGTAGATAGGGGCAATTTATAGGGACAGAGGGGATAGGGAGCAGATAATTTAGACAGAGGGGATTGGGGGCAGATTACAGGGATAGGGGGCAGATTATAGGAGCAGAGTAGATAGGGGCAATTTATAGGGACAGAGGGGATAGGGAGCAGATAATTTAGACAGAGGGGATTGGGGGCAGATTACAGGGATAGGGGGCAGATTATAGGAGCAGAGTAGATAGGGGCAATTTATAGGGACAGAGGGGATAGGGAGCAGATAATTTAGACAGAGGGGATTGGGGGCAGATTACAGGGATAGGGGGCAGATTATAGGAGCAGAGTAGATAGGGGCAATTTATAGGGACAGAGGGGATAGGGAGCAGATAATTTAGACAGAGGGGATTGGGGGCAGATTACAGGGATAGGGGGCAGATTATAGGAGCAGAGTAGATAGGGGCAATTTATAGGGACAGAGGGGATAGGGAGCAGATAATTTAGACAGAGGGGATTGGGGGCAGATTACAGGGATAGGGGGCAGATTATAGGAGCAGAGTAGATAGGGGCAATTTATAGGGACAGAGGGGATAGGGAGCAGATAATTTAGACAGAGGGGATTGGGGGCAGATTACAGGGATAGGGGGCAGATTATAGGAGCAGAGTAGATAGGGGCAATTTATAGGGACAGAGGGGATAGGGAGCAGATAATTTAGACAGAGGGGATTGGGGGCAGATTACAGGGATAGGGGGCAGATTATAGGAGCAGAGTAGATAGGGGCAATTTATAGGGACAGAGGGGATAGGGAGCAGATAATTTAGACAGAGGGGATTGGGGGCAGATTACAGGGATAGGGGGCAGATTATAGGAGCAGAGTAGATAGGGGCAATTTATAGGGACAGAGGGGATAGGGAGCAGATAATTTAGACAGAGGGGATTGGGGGCAGATTACAGGGATAGGGGGCAGATTATAGGAGCAGAGTAGATAGGGGCAATTTATAGGGACAGAGGGGATAGGGAGCAGATAATTTAGACAGAGGGGATTGGGGGCAGATTACAGGGATAGGGGGCAGATTATAGGAGCAGAGTAGATAGGGGCAATTTATAGGGACAGAGGGGATAGGGAGCAGATAATTTAGACAGAGGGGATTGGGGGCAGATTACAGGGATAGGGGGCAGATTATAGGAGCAGAGTAGATAGGGGCAATTTATAGGGACAGAGGGGATAGGGAGCAGATAATTTAGACAGAGGGGATTGGGGGCAGATTACAGGGATAGGGGGCAGATTATAGGAGCAGAGTAGATAGGGGCAATTTATAGGGACAGAGGGGATAGGGAGCAGATAATTTAGACAGAGGGGATTGGGGGCAGATTACAGGGATAGGGGGCAGATTATAGGAGCAGAGTAGATAGGGGCAATTTATAGGGACAGAGGGGATAGGGAGCAGATAATTTAGACAGAGGGGATTGGGGGCAGATTACAGGGATAGGGGGCAGATTATAGGAGCAGAGTAGATAGGGGCAATTTATAGGGACAGAGGGGATAGGGAGCAGATAATTTAGACAGAGGGGATTGGGGGCAGATTACAGGGATAGGGGGCAGATTATAGGAGCAGAGTAGATAGGGGCAATTTATAGGGACAGAGGGGATAGGGAGCAGATAATTTAGACAGAGGGGATTGGGGGCAGATTACAGGGATAGGGGGCAGATTATAGGAGCAGAGTAGATAGGGGCAATTTATAGGGACAGAGGGGATAGGGAGCAGATAATTTAGACAGAGGGGATTGGGGGCAGATTACAGGGATAGGGGGCAGATTATAGGAGCAGAGTAGATAGGGGCAATTTATAGGGACAGAGGGGATAGGGAGCAGATAATTTAGACAGAGGGGATTGGGGGCAGATTACAGGGATAGGGGGCAGATTATAGGAGCAGAGTAGATAGGGGCAATTTATAGGGACAGAGGGGATAGGGAGCAGATAATTTAGACAGAGGGGATTGGGGGCAGATTACAGGGATAGGGGGCAGATTATAGGAGCAGAGTAGATAGGGGCAATTTATAGGGACAGAGGGGATAGGGAGCAGATAATTTAGACAGAGGGGATTGGGGGCAGATTACAGGGATAGGGGGCAGATTATAGGAGCAGAGTAGATAGGGGCAATTTATAGGGACAGAGGGGATAGGGAGCAGATAATTTAGACAGAGGGGATTGGGGGCAGATTACAGGGATAGGGGGCAGATTATAGGAGCAGAGTAGATAGGGGCAATTTATAGGGACAGAGGGGATAGGGAGCAGATAATTTAGACAGAGGGGATTGGGGGCAGATTACAGGGATAGGGGGCAGATTATAGGAGCAGAGTAGATAGGGGCAATTTATAGGGACAGAGGGGATAGGGAGCAGATAATTTAGACAGAGGGGATTGGGGGCAGATTACAGGGATAGGGGGCAGATTATAGGAGCAGAGTAGATAGGGGCAATTTATAGGGACAGAGGGGATAGGGAGCAGATAATTTAGACAGAGGGGATTGGGGGCAGATTACAGGGATAGGGGGCAGATTATAGGAGCAGAGTAGATAGGGGCAATATATAGGGACAGAGGGGATAGGGGGTAGAATACAGGGGCAGGGGAAGAGATTGTACATTAAGGCTGCCGTTAGGGGCACGGAGAGTCCGCTGGGACAGTCTGGGGAGAGCAGCGTCCTGAGACCTCTCCGTTATCCAGGTCCAGCTTCTTACAGACACAAAGATCCCTGAGGACAGACTGCCAGCAGCAGCAATGTGTACACACTGCAACCTAATCCACCACATCACATAAACAACACAGGAAAATACCGGATAATAAATGCTAATGACATTACAAGATAAGCATTACTGCCCTGACTGCTCCTGTAATGTGATTATTCCTCAGCCACTTGTATTATCTCTGCTGATACATTCTACACTCAGTGTAACAACAAGCCACATCCCGCACGCTCATCCATCCACCTGGTCTCCCGGGATGCCGCGCTGATGGGGAGAATCAATGAGAACTCGGGAAAGAATTATTCATTGTTCATAAAGCACAGAACAACCAATCAGATTCCTACAATGGACAAGATAAATGACAGAGCTACGATCTGATTGGTTGCTATTAGTTGTTTCAGTGAATTTACCTCTTGGTGTTGGCGGCTGTAAGCAAAGGGTCGTTACAATGGGCAGCACAGCGGCTCAAGTGGTGGCACTTCTGCTTCACAGCGCTGAGGTCATGGTTCCAGGACAGGGCCTTATGTGTGTGTGGCGTTTCTGTGTTCTCCCCTAGTGTTTGTGTGTCTGTGTGCATTCGTGTGAGACACAACGATTCAAAACTGCAATAAATAAAGCTGTGATGTTATCATATTTAATATTACATTACACAGGCCGTGCCATCGTCTGCCCTTACCCCTGACAACAGGTGCCAAGCCTTTCCAGCCACCTGTTTGTGTATAATTGGCGCTATGCGTTGCAGCACTGCGGCGGCGTTCATTGAGAACGCTGCTCAAATTTTCAGCTCTGCTGGGCAGCCACGGCCACAGATGGTTCAGTAACTCGGGCTCCGTGCCCTCTACCCCCCCCATGCCCGCCCCAAAAGAAAAATACACACTCTCAAGGCAAGCGTGAGCTTAAGAGGAAAACAAAAAAAGGCAAATTCTCACAAAAGAGCATTCACTGTCTGCTTTCAAGGGCTCACAGATGGGAGCCGGCGGGAGGGGGACGAGGGGACACAGATACCTCCAGTTTCATCTATTGCTAAAGACAAGTTTTTAGGGGTCAGAAGACAGGCCACTGCCTCGGCCGCTCAGGCATGGGGGACATTTGGCAGCTCTGTTGCCAGAAGAAAGGAGCAGACGAAAGAAATGCTATTTTTATTTGAGTGGAGCTGAGGATGGACTCTGGGACCCTTCAATGCTCAGCAAAACAAACAAACATGCTTCAGATCTGACAAATCCCCATCTGTGGGCCCGGGCGCAGCTGTCAGACCCCCCACCCGCCCAGACCCTCTACCCAGATTACTGGGGCAAAATGTACAGCACGTCCTCAGACAGGGGTGTAAGCCTGTCAGTGAGTGAGTGAGTGTGATTATTACTGAGTTTGTGTAATACTATTAGTGAGTGATTGTGTGAGATCATCAAGGAGTGTGTGTGATAATATTAGTCAGTGTGTGATTATTAGTGAGTGTGTGTGATAATATTAGTGAGTGTGTGATTATTACTGAGTTTGTGTAATACTATTATTGAGTGTGTGACTATTATTGAGTGATTGTGTGAGATCATCAATGAGTGTGTGTGTGTGTGTGTGATACGATTAGTCAGTGTGTGATTATTAGTGAGTGTGATTATTAGTGAGTGTGTGTGTGTGATAATATTAGTGAGTGTGTGATTATTAATGAGTGTGATTATTAGTCAGTGTGTGATTATTAGTGAGTGTGTGTGATAATATTAGTGAGTGTGTGATTATTAGTGAGTGTGTGATTATTAGTGAGTTTGTGTAATACTATTATTGAGTGTGTGACTATTAGTGAGTGATTGTGTGAGATCATCAATGATTGTGTGTGATACTATTAGTGAGTGTGATTATTAATCAGTGAGTAAGTGAATGATTATTATTGTGAATGAATGCGTATCTTAATGTAATAACACGTTTATAAGTAAATCAAGTTATATAGGAGAATTATGAGAATACAGTGTGTATAAGAAAATGAGTGCAATTAAGTAACTTAGTGTGTATAAGAGAATTATAGTGTGTAAGTGAATGAGTCTGTATAAGAGAATTACAGTGTGTAAGTGAATGAGTGTGTATAAGTGAATTATAGTGTATAGTGAGTGAATGAGAGTGTATAAATGAATTATAGTGTGTAAGAGAAAGAGTAGAATGAGTGTGTAGTGAGTGAATGAGTGTGTATAAGTGAATTATGTGTGTAGTGAGTGAGTGAGTGTGTATAAGTGAATGATGTGTGTATAAGTGAATTATAGTGTGTAAGTGAATGAGTGTGTGTAAGTGAATTATAGTGTGTAAGTGAATGAGTGTGTGTAAGTGAATTATAGTGTGTAAGTGAATGAGTGTGTGTAAGTGAATTATAGTGTGTAAGTGAATGAGTGTGTGTAAGTGAATTATAGTGTGTAAGTGAATGAGTGTGTGTAAGTGAATTATAGTGTGTAAGTGAATGAGTGTGTGTAAGTGAATTATAGTGTGTAAGTGAATGAGTGTGTAAGTAAATTATGTGCGTAGTAAGTGAATGAGTGTGTGTATATGAATTATGTGTGTAGTGAGTGAATGAGTGTGTATAAGTAAATTATGTGTGTAGTGAGTGAATGAGTGTGTATAAGTGAATGAGTGTGTAGTGAGTGAATGAGTGTGTATAAGTAAATTATGTGTGGAGTGAGTGAGTGAGTGTGTATAAGTGAATGATGTGTGTATAAGTGAATTATAGTGTGTAAGTGAATGAGTGTGTGTAAGTGAATTATAGTGTGTAAGTGAATGAGTGTGTAAGTAAATTATGTGCGTAGTAAGTGAATGAGTGTGTATAAGTGAATTATGTGTGTAGTGAGTGAATGAGTGTGTATAAGTGAATGATGTGTGTAGTGAGTGCATAAGTGTGTGTAAGTGAATTATAGTGTATAAGTGAATGAGTGTGTGTAAGGGAATTATGTGTGTAAGTGAATGAGTTTGTATAAGTGAATTATAGTGTGTATAAGTGAATTATAGTGTGTAAGTGAATGAGTGTGTGCAAGTTAATGAGTGTGTGTAAGTGAATTATGTGTGTAGTGAGTGAATGAGTGTGTGTAAGTGAATGAGTGTGTATAAGTGAATTATAGTGTGTAAGAGAAAGAGTGTGTATAAGTGAATGAGTGTGTGAGAGAATGAGTGTGTATAAGTGAATTATAGTGTGTAAGTGAATGAGTGTGTGTAAGTGAATTTTGTGTGTAGTGAGTGAGTGAATAAGTGTGTATAAGTGAATTATGTGTGTAGTGAGTGAATGAGTGTGTAAGTGAATGAGTGTGTATAAGTGAATTAAGTGTTTAGTGAGTGAATGAGTGTGTGTAAGTGAATTATGAGTGTGTAAGTAAATGAATGTGTGTAAGTGAATTATGTGTGTAGTGAGTGAGTGAATGAGTGTGTGTAAGTAAATTATGTGTGTAGTGAGTGAATAAGTGTGTAAGTGAATTATGTGTGTAGTGAGTGAATGAGTGTGTGTAAGTGAATTATGTGTGTAAGTGAATGAGTGTGCATAAGTGAATTATAGTGTGTAAGTGAATGAGTGTGTGTAAGTGAATTATGTGTGTAGTGAATGAATGAGTGTGTATAAGTGAATGAGTGTGTATAAGTGAATTATAGTGTGTAAGTGAATGAGTGTGTAAGTGAATTATGTGTGTAGTGAATGAATGAGTGTGTATAAGTGAATGAGTGTGTGTAAGTAAATTATGTGTGTAGTGTGTAAGTTAATTATGTGTGTAGTGAGTGAATGAGTGTGTAAGTGAATTATGTGTGTAGTGAGTGAGTGAATGAGTGTGTAAGAGAATTATGTGTGTAGTGGGTGAATGAGTGTGTATAAGTGAATTATAGTGTGTAAGTGAATGAGTGTGTGTAAGTGAATTATGTGTGTAGTGAATGAATGAATGAGTGTGTATAAGTGAATGAGTGTGTGTAAGTAAATTATGTGTGTAGTGAGTGAATGAGTGTGTAAGTTAATTATGTGTGTAGTGAGTGAATGAGTGTGTAA
>WWET01012814.1:0-10255 GCA_011038615.1 Limnodynastes dumerilii | reverse complement strand
CCGGGCGAGGAGAAGAACAATACCGTCAGCACTGGTCCTGGGAATGAATGTTGGTCCGTAAAACACCGTCTGGCTTACGCGTTTTGGACCTCTGCTGGGTCCTTTTTCAAAGTCAGTCCATCCACCTTTTCCTTGTATGAACTGTTGGTCCTTTTTGTATAGTTTTTATGTGTAAAATGTGTGAAAACCCCCCTCCCACCTTTCCCTATGTATCACATCAGGGTCTGGAACTAACTGACACTTCCCACTGAGGGACATCCTGGCGCTTGAAGGGTGTTTCTTATTCTTTTCCAGTTTATACACATACAGCTGCACACATCTCATCTGTCAGAAATATTACTATCGGTATTTCACTATTTCTACTGGTCACACACTATACAATGTTCCCGGCATAACTCCCTGATAGCCAGGGATACATTACCTGATAATTCACTCCACACCACTCTGCACCCATTTAAACTGATTATCAAGATAGATCAGCAGAAGTGTAACATCGTCTAATGGCACCCGGAGAAAGTGACTGCTACGGTGCCCCCCAACCCCGTCTTCCCGTTGTGTACTGCTTCATTTCCACTTCGACCCCTGATATGTGCTTTATATTAGGGTTTGGGAATGGTACTCTATATACAGTATATATTGTGCTTTTCACAGATCCCTAATATAACCCACTTGTAATACTAGTATATTAGGGATCTGGAGATGGCACTTGGTTGTGGGCTCTGTGGTGCCCCTTTGGTCTGTCAGCACCTGGACCACAAGCTCCACCATCGCCACTCCCCTGTAGATCAGACTATAGTGCGTCTTTAGCTTTAATCAGAGAATTGCGTGCAATGATATTAGACACAGGTGATTATGAAATGACTACAACATTTCCGCAATGGGTGTATCTAGGGGTCCGTGTACGCCCCTCCTCCCAAATATTTTTGGCTAGTGACAGTTGAGTGACAGGATGGGGTACTGGTATTTTGTCATTCCTAATGCCCTAAAATCTGCAGCTGGGTTTCTGTTTGAAGCGCCCCAGGATGTGAGACATGGGGTGCGCTTCACCACTTCCAGTGATGTGTTTTTTGACAGATCACTTTCCGGTAATGAAGGGCTGACTGTCATCAGTATTTGCCAGTCTGTCCTTAGATAACACGACTCCCGCGATGCCATGGTTCTGAACACTGCAACTGCGACAGGTAAGTTTTCTTATCCCTAACCCTAACCACCCCCTTCCCGCAATCTAACCCTAACCCTCCCGTAATCCCTAACCTTCCCATCTCCGCAAGGCCTAACCCTAATGCTCCCCTAACCTTCCCATAACAGTAACTATTGTTGCCCTGCAGTCTAACCCTAGCACTACCTTAAACCTTACTGTTACGCTACGCTAATCAGGGTAATCTTTCTCCGGACAGAGCAGGTAACAGGAAACACAAATGACAGACAAAAGATGAACCAGGTAACTCACCAGTAAGTAGAGCCAGTGCCCGTCTGGAGTCTTCGCTAGAGCCCCTGATGGTGGGGATAGACTGGAGCTGATGAGACTTCTTCTGGATACAGACCTTAGAGGATACCCGGGAAAGGAAATAGGGCCAAGCGGGGTCAGGATGAGATATAGCGGGTACAGGGGTGCAGCAGTTGCAGAAGGGACTGCACTAGACAAACTACAGCAAACACTTAACGGACAGACCAGGGTAGACAACACAGGACTGACGGACAGACTAACAAGGAAACTCACTCAGCACAATCACAACAACAGAAACAATCACACAGGGAGAGCAAGGGTTAATCCACAAGGTTAGGCAGGAGGACAAGAAGCAGGGACACAAGAGGTTAAACAGCTAGGTACAAGGCAAGGACAGGCTGGGGCGCTCAGAGATACTAGGCACAGGGCACTAGGCAAACAGACAAGGTAAGAGCAGGCTACAGTGGCTGAGAACAGACTCTATAACCGGCGCTGAGTGATGAGGGAGAGTGACCTAAATAGGAGTGGACAGGCTCTGATTGGATAGGGAGCGGACAGCCCCCTGATGATTCTGCAAAAAGGTAAACAACGATTTATTATTGACACGTGGTGTGCTTGCCTGCGGCAGCGGCGCCCACGTGTTGCTGGTATCCAGGACGCCGTTGCTAGCCAGGGCGTCGGAAGGGGAAGTCCCAGAGAGGCCGCGCTCCGCTGCAGCTGTGATGCGGGACGCCGGAGCAGGTACAGAAACAGCTGACCGCTCGCAAGTAGCGGCGGCAGCTGTAACACCCACCCCACCTCTCTGGAGCCTAACCTTTCCTGTCCAGCCTAACCTTAATCAGAATGGGTACCTTGTCAAAAAAAGCCCATTCCACATGGCATCCACGCCAGGAATGTAAATTTTCACTATTTAAAAGCAGTAGAAAAATTAAGCTTTCAGCTGCATCGTTGTCCAAAACAGAGGAATGCGGGTTCCTGTATTATTTGCTTTATATCTTATATTTACACTCTAAATGGTGGCATATGGGACCAATTCAGAGATCCGTTTTTTTTTGAAGGTACGCAATTATACGCACGCCGCAAGGTAACACCCATGACACTCCTTTTACACAGCCATGTTGTCGGTGACTTACGCCACCATAGAGCACTCTTATCCCTACATGTGTAGTTACAGGCGTATGTTAAGGTACGTGCGTGCGTATCTATCTAACCGCGCCCTCAAATGCCCATTTGAATGCATCCCCCCATCCAGTCTCACGTAACTTTGAACGTACGGATTTTAATCCCACCCCTCCTTATGTGCGATTCACAAGTGTGTGCCTAATGGACTTCCATGCGTAATTACTACGTAACTTGCGTGGAAAAAGTTACCTCGCATGCGCAGTTGATCCGATCCTAAAAATATGCACGCAACTCCACGTGAAAACGGATCTCTGAATCGAGTCCATGGTCTTTTTGAAAGACAAAGCCCTGGCTAAAACGTTATGTATAAGGCTATGTAAAAGCATGTGTAGGGGACACTGCTTTTGTGGGGAACATTTTTGAGGCTATATAGATCTATTTTTGTCATATGTTTATGCTTATATAGGAGTATGTTAGGAAGCACTTGAGGTGACAAGTACTGTAGTCTGATTAGTTAGTATTGAGATGATTGAACTTGCATTATGAGCTGTGCTGCAGCGCCATCTACTGACACTCACAGCTGTGTGAACAATACATAGATGTATTGCATTGCTCAATGTACTTGTAATAATCGGAAATAAACTTATTAAGAGCAATGTAGATACTTGGATTTTTTGATGTATATAAGATAATTGTTTAGTTGTAAATTTTTTGATGTATATAAGATAATTGTTTAGGTGTGTACCCACACTTGCTATGTAAGATACAGTCTGGTTGGCTTAGGGTTAGGCTGCGGGGGTAGACTTAGGGTTTGAGTTAGGGAGCGGGTTGGGGGGAAACAGCTATCGGAGCACCATATTTAGTGCTCCGGGGATCGATTGTTATGCCTCATCGAGGCCTAAGCAATCGATATCCCAGCCAGTTCGGAACTGGCTGGGAGCGAATGGCCCTTTCGAAATAGGGTCGTTCACAACGGGGACCTACTAGTATCCCACCTTAACTTATTTGCACAGATCTGGCCCTTAATTAGCATGGCTAACTTTGTCTATATGGCGGGGTTTAGCCTTGCGTAAATTAAATGCCGGCCTCTTTTTTACGGAAGTTTTTCCGTTTGGAACGAAGTTCCGTGTGAAAGCTCTTCTGACAAGTATTATCTGATGCGTGCTTGCGCGTTACATGTGAAGTGGACTTATGCAAATGACTAGCATAAGTCCCCTCCCATACCTAATTATGAAAAGGGTCCACTGGCCCTGATATCATAGCACAACCCTGGCATCTGGGACATTCACACTGAAGGGCACGTTGGAGAGGAGGGACATAGTCAATGTACAGTAAGACCATGCCAAGGCAAGTGCACCTGATCCTGCTGCTTTATGTTAAAACATTTGCACCTTCTGCAGGTCCTGTTTCAGTCCTGGGGGCACAGAATATATGACCAAATACAGCCACTTTTCTTTAAATTTCAGCCTGGAAAATGATATATATAGTCATGAAATCGCTGCTGCTATTTAATGTTGCTATCAATTCTGATAAATATACAGTTAAAAAAAAAATGCATATTTTTTATGTATGTATGTATTTATTTTTTATTAAAAAACAATATATTTTTTTATTTACTCTTTTCATATATCATCTGAGTCATTCAGTGTATTTATAACAGTTTTTACCAGCTTCAAATACACTATAATACACTATAATACACTATAATACACTATACTACGCTATACTACACTATAATACACTATAATACACTATAATACACTATAATACACTATAATACACTATAATACACTATAATACACTATAATACACTATAATACACTATAATACACTATAATACACTATAATACACTATAATACACTATAATACACTATAATACACTATAATACACTATAATACACTATAATACACTATAATACACTATAATACACTATAATACACTATAATACACTATAATACACTATAATACACTATAATACACTATAATACACTATAATACACTATAATACACTATAATACACTATAATACACTATAATACACTATAATACACTATAATACACTATAATACACTATAATACACTATAATACACTATAATACACTATAATACACTATAATACACTATAATACACTATAATACACTATAATACACTATAATACACTATAATACACTATAATACACTATAATACACTATAATACACTATAATACACTATAATACACTATAATACACTATAATACACTAAAATACGCTATACTACACTATAATACACTATAATACACTATAATACACTATAATACACTATAATACACTATAATACACTATAATACACTATAATACACTATAATACACTATAATACACTATAATACACTATAATACACTATAATACACTATAATACACTATAATACACTATAATACACTATAATACACTATAATACACTATAATACACTATAATACACTATAATACACTATAATACACTATAATACACTATAATACACTATAATACACTATAATACACTAAAATACGCTATACTACACTATAATACACTATAATACACTATAATACACTATAATACACTATAATACACTATAATACACTATAATACACTATAATACACTATAATACACTATAATACACTATAATACACTATAATACACTATAATACACTATAATACACTATAATACACTATAATACACTATAATACACTATAATACACTATAATACACTATAATACACTATAATACACTATAATACACTATAATACACTATAATACACTATAATACACTATAATACACTATAATACACTATAATACACTATAATACACTATAATACACTATAATACACTATAATACACTATAATACACTATAATACACTATAATACACTATAATACACTATAATACACTATAATACACTATAATACACTATAATACACTATAATACACTATAATACACTATAATACACTATAATACACTATAATACACTATAATACACTATAATACACTATAATACACTATAATACACTATAATACACTATAATACACTATAATACACTATAATACACTATAATACACTATAATACACTATAATACACTATAATACACTATAATACACTATAATACACTATAATACACTATAATACACTATAATACACTATAATACACTATAATACACTATAATACACTATAATACACTATAATACACTATAATACACTATAATACACTATAATACACTATAATACACTATAATACACTATAATACACTATAATACACTATAATACACTATAATACACTATAATACACTATAATACACTATAATACACTATAATACACTATAATACACTATAATACACTATAATACACTATAATACACTATAATACACTATAATACACTATAATACACTATAATACACTATAATACACTATAATACACTATAATACACTATAATACACTATAATACACTATAATACACTATAATACACTATAATACACTATAATACACTATAATACACTATAATACACTATAATACACTATAATACACTATAATACACTATAATACACTATAATACACTATAATACACTATAATACACTATAATACACTATAATACACTATAATACACTATAATACACTATAATACACTATAATACACTATAATACACTATAATACACTATAATACACTATAATACACTATAATACACTATAATACACTATAATACACTATAATACACTATAATACACTATAATACACTATAATACACTATAATACACTATAATACACTATAATACACTATAATACACTATAATACACTATAATACACTATAATACACTATAATACACTATAATACACTATAATACACTATAATACACTATAATACACTATAATACACTATAATACACTATAATACACTATAATACACTATAATACACTATAATACACTATAATACACTATAATACACTATAATACACTATAATACACTATAATACACTATAATACACTATAATACACTATAATACACTATAATACACTATAATACACTATAATACACTATAATACACTATAATACACTATAATACACTATAATACACTATAATACACTATAATACACTATAATACACTATAATACACTATAATACACTATAATACACTATAATACACTATAATACACTATAATACACTATAATACACTATAATACACTATAATACACTATAATACACTATAATACACTATAATACACTATAATACACTATAATACACTATAATACACTATAATACACTATAATACACTATAATACACTATAATACACTATAATACACTATAATACACTATAATACACTATAATACACTATAATACACTATAATACACTATAATACACTATAATACACTATAATACACTATAATACACTATAATACACTATAATACACTATAATACACTATAATACACTATAATACACTATAATACACTATAATACACTATAATACACTATAATACACTATAATACACTATAATACACTATAATACACTATAATACACTATAATACACTATAATACACTATAATACACTATAATACACTATAATACACTATAATACACTATAATACACTATAATACACTATAATACACTATAATACACTATAATACACTATAATACACTATAATACACTATAATACACTATAATACACTATAATACACTATAATACACTATAATACACTATAATACATACTCTGGGATTACCCGTGTGGAACCGGAGTGACACCAGGAAGTACCAAAAGGGTGTGCGGGCAAGCTTCCTGGGGTCGGAGTCTTTACCAATCAGGGGGTCTTCACCAGAGCCCCTGATGGTGGGGATGGGCTGGGTAACCCCTGACGGCCTGGTCGTCCCCTGTTGAACTTGGACCCACGGAACAGGAAACAGAAAACACCCTACCGTGAACGATAGAGACAGATGACAAATAAAGCGGGTGGCGAGACTGGGCAGAAGAGGCTGCCCAGGACAAACGACGAGGAACAAACAACAACAGACTGCGGACTGAGTAGGTAGACTGGACTTACAGGACTCACTAGGGCTTATATACTTCAGGCACACAGAATGATCCCTTACGGGATCACAAACACACTCACACAGGTAAAAATGGGAAAACCAGGTAGGTAGGTATATGTAAGGAGGGAGACCCGGAGAGGTTGGAAACAATAAGGTAAATGGTAGGTAGGTACAAGGCAGGCAAGGGAGACACTCAACGGTCAATTCACTAGCAGAGCACAGGGCTGAGACTAGGCACACAGAAAAGGCAGGCAACAGTACTGGAATCAGAAACTATCACCAGCAACTGCAGTGCGGCAGAAAGGGAGCTTTAAAGAAGCAGGGACCAATGAGAGACTGCAGAGTGCGCGCCAAGGGAAGCGATAGGAGATCCCCATGGCAACCAGGACGCAGCGCCGACCTGACGGGAGGAGTGAGCGTCGCCGTTGCCAGGACAACGCGTGAGTCAGAGCCAGGAAGCCAGCGTACCGCCGGGGGAGCCGGAGAGGGAGGCGCAGCACGTGCAGAGGTAAGGAAAGAAGGGGAGAGACGGACGCAGGCTGTCAAGAGACGCTGCGTCCTAACAGTATCCCAAGGGCTGCGCATCTTCCTACTATGCTCTCTCTACCCACAACAATATTCTTGGCCTCAATATAGGATATGTGTAGACCCCACCTAGCTTCCCCTCCTCTGACTTTTGCCCTATTACCCCTCTGGGATAACCCGGCCTACCCTCCAGGACAGCCGAAAACCTTCTCCCATCCATGGAGACGCCTTGGGATCCGATGCACTCATGACTGTAAGGTGGGTAATGAGTGGCTTACCTCTTCCACCCTCCACCAGAAATGTCTTTCTCTTACCCCTAACCCATTCCACTTCTTCCAAATTCGGCACTACCTACTAAGTCTACCTTTAACAGCCCGTCTCACATCCCCCTCCACTTTCGAGAATCTCTGTCTAACAACTCCCCTCTGTCAGGGGATGATCTCCGTTCTCTATGCTATCTTGCTAGAGACCCTTACTGGCAATCAGGATAAACATGAAAGGGATTGGGAGAGAGACTTAGGCCCTTGCCCTGATGACGATGAACCCTGGGAAGACATTCGCCAAAATATTGCTAAGCTCTCTATCTGTACCAAAATGAAAGAAAATGCATACAAGATATACTACAGGTGGTATTTCACCCCTGAGCACCTAGCTGCGATTTTTCCTTCAACCTCCCCCCCGGTGCTGGCACCGGTGTGGAGACACTGGAGACACAGTATCGTTCCTTCATGTGTGGTAGACCTGCCCCAAATTGAGACCGTTCTGGGACATGATTCATACCCTCCTAATGACTCTCTTACCCTGCTCACACCTCAAAAACCCTTGGATCTACCTATTATGCTATCCTATACCCGATACAGACACCTCCTCCCGCATACTAGCTTCCCATGTCTTGGCTGTGGCCAAATGCCTTATCACCAAAGCCTGGAAACAGCCAGCCCCCACTCTCTTTGCTCTCTGATTTCTTATATATGGTTTGTCGCAGGCATGGAAAGAATGACTGCTTATCTGCGGGGTACAGAGGATGCTTATCACAGGGTGTGGGCCCCCTGGTTCGCTCTACAATTGCCCGCCCCTCCTTCGTGGAGTGTAAACTGGTTTCCTATTTAAGGACAGACCCTTTGCTGCATTCGCCCTTGACTATCCCATCCCATATATCTCCAATGATCTATCCTCCCCTAAATCTAGTGGCCTGGTGACACCCCCATCCCCCCTGTTTTTTATATACCTGCTACTCTACCATTTTATTTTGTTACTCCCTTACTGTAAAGTTTCTAAAAATGCTGTAGCAGACCTTGTTTGTATTATGTCAATGCCTATCTATTGTATGTCTGCTGCTTCAATAAAAGAAAGTTAAAGAAAAATACCCAGAGAATGGAATAAATAAATAGCATCACAGCATGTGGGATGATTAAATAATTGGCATAGGTACTAAAAGAACATACACGTACATATACCTCAGTGCAAGCTATCAAGAATACCCTGGACAGGAAGGTAAGTGTAGGACTGGCAATGAGCAGGAGGGACTGTTGAAAGTGAGGTGGTCACTAGTTTGTTTAAGCTGCACAAGAGTTGGCAGCTTCTTGTAGATGAAACAAGTAGACACTATCAGTATGCTGTGGCCACATTGTTAAGCAGTGAACATCTGTGTGCATGGCAGGACATCTCATTAACAAGCTCCTGGTACAAGCAGTTGTAGAGTTTCTCATATTGTTGAGAAATACTTGAGAAATAATTGGGAAAACAGAATGCCCGAATCCTCAGGGGCACCATAGGGTGATTTCATTAGATTTTAATAGTAATGAAACCATATTTTGGCAATTATGCACCACTTAAAAGACTGAAACAATTAATACAGTATAATCATGTGCAAATTGTGCTAGTACAACAAAGAAGGAGATAATGGCTGTTGCACAATGATGATTTCCACTATATAATAATAATAACTATGGGCCGGATTAACACCTAAGAAGCTGCTGCTTCTTAGTTGTGTATTTTTAAGTTCGGAGCCACTGCGCATGTATAATCATATAGACTACACAATGTACATATTGGTTGCACACATATGGGCTGATTCAGAGATGCGATTTTTTCGCTAC
>WWET01012809.1:0-10272 GCA_011038615.1 Limnodynastes dumerilii | reverse complement strand
AATATGTATATAATAACAATACACATAAAAAATTTGCACGCAATGTGATCCAATGGTAGCGCACGCAATGTAATTCAAAAGATGCGTACGTGTCAATAAGGAAAGTAAATACAGACGCAGGTTGTGTTCCAAAAATATTCGCAACAGTTTTACTCCAAGAAAACAATCAAACAAATATTACAATAGCTAAAAATACATTAGATTCTCACCAGTGAATTCAGGGATCAGATCTGTCCACTCTCAAGGCTTCAATCCAGAACTCCTCTGCTGTCTGTTTCTAAGAGCCAGCTTTTATTCACTCTAGAACAATGGAGCAATGATATAACACTAGCTCATTGTTCATTGGTAGATCTCATATCCCTGGGATCCCATTGGTGGGATCCCACAGTCCAATGAATGGAAAGTAAACAAATCTGATCCCTTTACAGTGACAGCAATATTTAACAATTTTATAAATGCTCATATTTTGCGAATGCTTTTAGCGACAATTTAACTAACACTAAAATGTGCACCTTATCCCAAGGATTCTGGTAAATGCAAACACTACATATTAAATAGTAATATCGCTCGATTGGTATGAAATCTTAAAATATTGCAACATACATAGGTGTAAAAGTTAATTAAATAAGTTTAAACAATTGCGAATATTAGTGTTTACACATATAATAAATTACACAATTTGAATATTCGCAGAAAGTACATTTAAAAATATACTCGTTTGTGTGTTAGCATGAATGGGCGCGCTCCAGTGCGCTCGCACACGTGCTCGATCAATGAAGAGGAGCGTTCACATTTTCGCGCTCTTTTCAACGTGGCATCCCCTCGTCATTGTTTCCAGACAATACATTAATTTTCTCATTTTTACATAATTATAGGCAAATGCAAATATACTGCGATCGCATTTGCAAATATTATTTGCAAGGGAAGCGTACCTTATTTTATGCCCTTACATTTATATTTCTATTTTGACAGTTTATAAGGTTCTCCCACGTCACCTCAGAGCCATTTTAGATAGGAGATGGGTGGTTATAGTGTCATTCAATTGTAGCTCTACTAGTGTCACAATATATTTAAAGAAAATGTAGCTGGTGAGCTGGACAGTATGCAAAGAACCACCTAAATATTCCACACACACCTGTGATTAAAGGCTACAAACTCGGCAGATGGGGTCTGCTAACCTCAACAAAATAGCATACCAAAACAGAATATTGCTGAATGAGCGAAAATCACAGAGGTGAGGACTAATCGGATGACTTGGTAGTTTAAAATATTAAATCATGGTTTATTACAAAATAGTAATAGAAATTGAAGTAAAAACAGCAAAGTTGCACAAATATGACAACGTATTAAATTGCAAACTAATTATAGTATTGGAAACAATAAAATGCCCAAAATTTGCAATAAAAGACCTCGACAATAGCAACGTTGGTGGACTAGAGATGTAATTGACTATTTTGTAATAAACCATGATTTAATATTTTAAACTACTAAGTCATCCGATTATTCCTCACCTCTGTGGTTTTCGCTCATTCAGCAATATTCTGTTTTGTCACAATATATACCTAACATCCTAGTGTATATTTGTGCTGTATTAAAGAAACCAAAAGCCCTTATTAGGGCTATCTTTTTTATTAAAAAAAAAAGGTGTCTTGATCTGGAGACACTTGGTGCAGTGTAAGCACACACAGTGGGGGTGATTCAGAGATGCGATTGCGAAAAGATCGCAAATATACGCATCTAAGTTAAGATCTTAGCAGGTTACAGCCCACTGCATAAACAGTCACTCCCCTTGCAAACAGCGGAGGATCTTAAAGTTAGACCACTATTGACTAACCCTAACTCTGCGCTGTCATTTGAGATCTTAAGGGAAGTAGTAGCGTTTCTTTGCGATCCTAAGTGTCTGTCCGCGCCCACTTTCCCTCATCTCCCTGCCTCCCCCCGCACATTTCCATGTAAATCCTTAAGATCTTAATCTTTCACAGCACTTAAGATCTTAAGTGCTTGCGATCGATTCAAAGGTCCGCTCTTAGCAAATTTACGCTCCTAACCTCTACGTAGACGGTTTTGCACTATTACTACGCATGCGCAGTAATGTGAATTTTCTAAGATCCTAAATATACGCACCTAAGTAGCGTTAAAATCGCATCTCTGAATCAGCCCCAGTGAGTGTAGTACAGGGCACACATTGACTAATTTTTTAAAAGCCATTACACATATAATCTGCGTGGTAGGCTATCAAGAGTGACTAATTTGTCAAAAGCCATTACACATATATTCAATGTAGTAAGCTATCAAGCATAACAATTGTCCAAGTATTGCACAGTGGTCAGTCACATATAAAACCCCCAAATTCTTTGTCTGGTCTGTTTTTTTGTAAGCTGCATAAATTGAACTTCTAGTTAAATGATTTGCAATTCTGTAGTGTACAGTTTTGCTGGCAGGGGCTGGCAAGGCAATAGAATAAAATATAGATTTTTCCAACCAAGTTTATACTTGATTAGTACCTTGCATCTTATAAAACATTTTTCTATTGATTCAAATCAATTTGTGATTGCGGTCCTTAAATCCCTCTGTTGGGCACTCTATAAGCTGCTTTTTGTAACGCATACCTTTCATGGTGTGATTGTGCACCTTGCATTTTGTAAAAAAAAAAATATTGCTTCATATCAGTGATTGCAGCCCTTATATAATGGCCATTTGCAAGAACACCTGTTAACTGCAACATCCTTTTCGAACAAATTCAAATTTGTAACTTTGCTGCTGTTTTTATTCTATTGAAAATAATTCAATCATGGAACAACAGCTTACAGAGCCGGAGCATACCTGTTGTGCTCCTCCTAGTACTTCAGCAAATAATTTGACCATTAAAAATTTTACAATTTTACGAGGAAAGCATAAGCAACGGCACTTCCAAAGAGCTAAGTTGTTATCACCAGGGTGTAAAACGTCCTTACAAAGTGAAATAGGAAAAGTGATGGCAGAGAAAGGTCATATTGCCAACATTCCATACACTACACGTAGTGGAATGGAAAGGCTCAGACCGTAGCCATTATTTGCGGTTGCTGCTGCTGTTACTGTAACACGTGCTAGAGCCTCCACAGCAAAATTCATTTCGAAAGAAAGTGAGGGAAGATCTGTCAACAGTAAATCTGGAAAATCCATAAGGGGTAAAAAAGGAAGTCCCCCCCAAAAAAGTTGCCTTACACTGTTTCAGAAATAACTGAGGCTAGTGAAAGGTTGTCCACTAAGTCTGGCAGTGATTACAACAGTTTTGATTCCGACAAAATGGTAATTATACCAAAGTCTCCGTCCATTTTTGATCCCCTTGTAAATGTCATGATGAGCACCATTAGTCAAAGTAATGATGCTGTTGCCGTTGATATTGAAATTGAGGATGCAGCGGTTGTTGTAGAAACTCTGCCATAAGTCGAGGGTGCTCGTTATCTATCTGACGCAAATGCTGATGATCATGATGAAGGTGTTGTAGAACAAGTGGATAACTATGTGGAGGACGATGTCGTTTGTGTTGAAAAAATCAGACTTCACTGTCAACAAGTTCTGTCCGCGAGCAGCGCATTGTTATGCCTGGCCCAAGAACAAAAAAATCAACCCCCTGTGTCTGGAAATATTTTTATCCAAATCCTGACAACAGTTGTAAAGGCGTCTGTTCCATTTGTAGCACGAAAGTTAGTAGAGGCAAGGACATCAAACATTTAGGCACCTCGGGCCTGATCCAGACCTACAACCACCATCGCTAGGACGGCGGACGTAACCGTAAGATCAGCTGAAAAGCCGATCCGCGCATGCACCGGGCAGATGTTGCCCGGCGTCGCTACGGCAACGCCCGAGGTTCGATATATAAAGTGAAGAATAAATATAAAGTGCTGCTTATTTGAAATTCATCAAATTCAAATACATGTAAAATAAATACGTGAAACAACAATGGTTCAATAAATAACTATTTATTGAACCATTGTTGTTTCACGTCCTCCAGCGTCCCTACGTTAAGGTTAGTGCAGGTGGGCGGGGGGAGGTATGTAAATGAGGGTAAGAGGGCGGGCTAAGCGGCCATACGCTCATGTGTGGGCGTATGGCCCCTTCCTTACGCCGGCTGAAGTTAGGGTAGCCTTCAGCCGGCGTAAGGAAGGGACCATATGCCAGGGCAGGGGGAGTGTCGGGGAAAATGAATGCCGATACGCTGTGCTTTAGTAAGCGCAGCGCATCGGCGTAGGTCTGGATCAGGCCCCTCCTCCCTATTATGTCATTTGCAACAAGTCCATAGTCAATATTTATGCAAAACTTCAGCAAAATCAATTTTTGCAGGCTGTCCATCAACAGTTGTTTGTAACAGGGATAAACCCCAATATGTCCAATCTCCACCTGCAACACCTTCATCATCAACATCCTTGTTTGGGAAGCTGGGTAGTCCAGCATTGCATTTGCTCAGCCGATGCGACTCCCTCGATGAATCCGTGAGTGAAACAACTGCTTCTGCTGGTGCTGCTGCTGGTGCCGCTGCTGCTGCTGCTGCGGGTGAATCCTCATCATTGAAGTCTCAGAGTTTCAAACAACAATTGTCTGTGGAAAAAGCATTTGCAAGAGGAACAAAATATGACAGCTGTCACCCTGTAGTAAAGTGCATAACTGAAGCCATAACAGCTATGATCGCAGTAGATTTACGTCCTATATCCACAGTTAATACACCTGGTTTTATAAGATTAGTTGAGGTCATGTGCCCATGGTACCAAATTCCATCATGATTCTACTTTTCCAGGGCAGCAATTCCAGAACTATACCTTGAGGTCAAAAGAAAAGTGATTTGTGGTCTCCAAAATGCCATTGTACCGACTATTCATATAATGACAGATATGTGTACAAGCGGCACTGGTCAAACAAAAGATGACATGACTGTGACAGCATACTGGGTAGGGGAATCACCCTCAGCATTAGCAGCAGCAGCAGCAGCCGTTCACCGTCAGCTCAATCACAGACAGGCTACTCTTTGCATCACCGGTTTCATAAAGAAGCATACCGGTGTCAATATTTTATACCAGTGTCAATATTTTATACCAGTGTGAATATTTTATACCAGTGTGAATATTTTATACCAGTGTGAATATTTTATACCGGTGTGAATGTTTTATACCAGTGTCAATACTTCATACCGGTGTGAATATTTTATACCAGTGTCAATATTTTATACCAGTGTCAATATTTTATACCGGTGTGAATATTTTATACAGGTGTGAATATTTTATACCAGTGTCAATACTTTATACCGGTGTGAATATTTTATACCAGAGTCAATATTTTATACCGGTGTGAATATTTTATACCAGTGTGAATATTTTATACCGGTGTGAATATTTTGGATAAACTGCGTGTTGTGTTGGCCAACGGGCTGACCCCACTACAACTGTCCACAGGCTTTGTGGTTTTAGATAGTGGAAGTAACATTTTGCGCACACTGCGAATGGGCAGATTTGACCATACACCTTGTTTTGCGCACACAATCAACTGGGTGGTGCAGCATTTCTTGAAAAATGACAGATCAGTGCAGAAGATGATTTGTGTGGCACCTAAAAACAGCCGGCATTTCCAACATTCAGCTTCTGCCTGCATGACCTGCAAGAAAAGTTCCATTTGCCATCTCACGAACTAAAAGAAGAGGTAGTAACTAGGTGGAATTCCACACTCTATATTCCTACACAGGCACTGGTGATGGAGAGTCAACACAGTGCACCGCAGTCAGCAGAAATGATGATATCTGGTCGGGCTTAAAAGACTTTCCCACTTCCCACATCCATAGAATTGTGGATGATTACATGAATGATCATTACCAAATTTCCACATCATCAAGTTCATTTCAATACTGGGAGGAAAATAAGTTAAGGTGCTCACCCTTATACAAATTGGCAATACGCTACTTAAGCTGTCCACTCTCCAGTGTCTACTCTGAAAGAGTATTTAGCGCAGCCGGGAACCTGGTGAGTGAAAGACGATGAAGGCTAAACCCCAAAACGTTGAGCAGTTGATGTTCATAAAAATGAACTACTCATCCTTTTTTGAGGGCCATACTAGCCACAAACGCCAGTGTCAACGCTGATTCTAGTGGCAATGAACTAATATTGTGCGATGACGATACCAACAAAAGTGATGAGGATATTAGTGAGGAGAATGACAACTCAAACATTCAGGATATTTAGGCCTGTTAGTTCTAATTCCATCTATGTGCCAAAAAGACCACCTTTTTTCTCTCCTGTCTTTACCGCCCTCATTCCTGTGCTGATAAACTTAAATTGTACACTATGGTGGGAGCCCGAACAAACCAAACGCCTCGGTCACGGCAAAGTACCTGTTTGTCGCCGAGGTGCCTAGTTTGTCAAACGGAACATGTCCGACATACGGGTGGTGGGAGGGCTCAAGGACATGACCTTGCACAAAGTGCAAGAACTGGCTTGATGTTGTGCTGGTGGAGCTACTAGCCCCATAATCTCTTTTTAACAGGTGTCTGTAGGCCTCATTTACTAAGGTCGCTTTTGCTAAAAGTGCCCAAACTCCTGGAACTTTGCCGGCGATTATGCAATCGCCGTATTCACTAAAGGCAAAGTCCCGGGACTTGAGCCTTTAGCAAAATCGACAAGACAAAAATCGTCCAGCTGTTTGCCATATAAAACATAGTAATCGGCGGATTCACTAAAGGCGATTTTAATAAATTGCCTTTAGCTCATCCAGAAAGCGGTGAAAAAAAAGTAACTTGTGTGTGTTGCGCTTTCATAGAAAGTGACACACACTTGAATAGAAAAACACATGTCAATATATTTGACATGTGTTGTTCTCAGTAAAAATGCCAAGCGCAGCATGATTGCAAGGCTTAGCATGCCTGCTCTGATAGAACTACAAGGCTCAGCATTGCTGTGCCTTATATTAATATCAGTGTCAGCATGTAAAGCCTTAATACCATGCTGCGCTGCAGCTGCTGTTTAAAAAAAAAAAAAAAAAAAGACAAATACAAATTTAAAATAACTATACATAAAATACATTTCGATACATGACAGAATAAAATAAACAGCTACAATGCATAATGTTTCCCCTTTCAAATGTAAAATAAACACAGGTGGCCACACTGTTTTCAAAAAAACTAAGTGTGTTGCAATAAAAAAAAAAAAAAAATATTTAGGACTCAGCGTTTAGCAGTCGTCAGTCTTGGGAAGATTTGCTAGTAGTTTCTTCTGTCTTTGAAGTTTTTCTTCTCATGTTGATTGTAGATTCTTATCTGCTTGCTTGTAGATGATGGTCCGGTGCATGCAGCTGTTCTTTGGCCTCCTATGTCACTTGACCCGACGTCATGCTTCTTCATCTTCTGGGGCACCGCTACTAATGACCATTCGGTGAATAGAGGGCACCCTTTTATAGAAATTATGACGTCAGAAACACTAGAGTGCTCACTAAAGCCCACTAATGTAAATGATGTCATAATTTCTATATTAATATAATTCAATGCTAATCAACAGCGATTAAGAATTGCCAGTCAAAAGCGTCGCTTAGTTAATACAGCGCTTCTTGAAAAAAAAGTGCTGTACAATTGCGGCAATGGCTGGCGATATAATCTTACTTTAGTAAATGCGGCCCTGTGAATCTTTCCATTTATTTCTTTTTTCTATTGTATTTAAAGGTATTTCCATTTATTTCTTTTTTCAATCGTATTTATAGGGGGGGGGGATCTGCCTGGTAGGCCATCGCCCTCCACCTCTATAGAAGTTGGGTTATTTGAGGGGGGGGCCATATGTAGCTGTAGGCCATTGCAAAGTGCCGATTTTACAGGGCCTGTAGGTTATCACCCCCCCTTAGCAAAGTGACGGATTTAGAGGGGGGGGGCGAGCTGGGCCCTCGCCCCCCTTACCTTCCTAAGTGCTAATTTTTGTGGGGTGGGGTCTGCTTATTTCTCTCTTTCTTTTTTTTTTCCTTTATTCATTGGTCTTTCTTGACTTAATAATACATTCTTGGCCAATGCTTTTGATTTGGGTGGTCTTGAGCCGCTCCAAGAATTTCATCGGTATTGGCACAATATGGACGCATCAAGCAAATGAACAACATAGACACCGGGGCCCAATTAAATTATTCCAAG
This sequence comes from Limnodynastes dumerilii, assembly GCA_011038615.1. Classification (NCBI taxonomy): domain Eukaryota; kingdom Metazoa; phylum Chordata; class Amphibia; order Anura; family Limnodynastidae; genus Limnodynastes; species Limnodynastes dumerilii. The sequence continues at coordinate 2,144 of WWET01012809.1, read as the reverse complement.
CTGTAGTATTCGGGTGGCGCCAACTTTGAACACTCTAAATTTTTTAAAGAAAACAATATGGGAGGCACAAGACGCACAGTGTGGAGCATTGCGGCTCCGGAGGGGAAGCAGGGGCTGGAGCAGCCGACTGAGAGCTCTCTTCATGACAGACCGCCTGCCCGATCACTAGGTCAAAATACTAGGTTTCTAACTGCGGCAAAATGAAGAAACAATATAGCCGCTTCAGTTGCTGGGGATGCTGACACCAGACTGGTCATACATTGAGTACTTGCTAAAGGATTTCAAATGTGGTTGTTACAGTACTGCGAGAAGCTGTAGATTCAGCTCTATATTATATTGCTGTTTTAATAGTCCATGTAGGAAAGTAGCAAGGTTTTGTTTTTAATTTATGGGGGGGGGACATAGCTACCTGGTAGGCCATCCCCCTTACAGAAGTGCCGTTATTTGAGGGGGGGGGGGGGTCAGTGTTTGTGGGGGGGGGGGGGGTCATATGTGCCTGTAGGCCATAGCCCCCCCCCATTAGCAAAGTGCTGGTTATAGAGGGGGCACCTCTGCTGCGCAGTTCCGCTTAAGCCTATGGTTGCACGTGGTTTAGCTCATTGAACTCTTGGAGGGCATTTTCCTGCCTGACTGATGAGAACCTATATTACACGTGATCTTAGCAAAACTGTTGGGAAGCATTTTGGACGCCTAATTCATAGAATAAGGATTTTACGCTCTGGTCCTGAAGAAAGATAGGCAAGCGTACAAGATACGGTTACTATATGACCCGTACTGGGGTTTACAGAGGGAGACGGTCTAAATATGCTGCTTCATTGCATATCATGATGTGTCCTGACTCCTGATAATAATGTTGTGAGCTGGGAGGTGTTATTAGTGTTAATAATGCTTTAAGCGTAAAAAAAAATATTAAAATTACGTGATTTTAGTGATTTTATGAACATTTTCGAAAAATACAGGTCCAAAACCACAACATTTCATTATTTTTTGACAAAGCCAAAACAGAAAGACAATTTAGCACCAAAACTAAAACCAAAACACGGGCCTCGGCGCTCATCTCTATTTTGCATAGAAATCCAGTAAATATCAATCTCAAGGCTAAGAGGACTTTTGGATATTACAGCCATCAACTTCTTGACACCCTTTCTGTACACACTTATTCAGCATTCTTAGAAGACTAGGGGCCGTATTCAGACTTCCGTCGGCGATCGGACCGCAAATATACGCAACTAAGTGGCAGGTCGGAGCAGGTTACACCCACCAGAAAAAACAGTTACTCCCTTCGCATCCTCCGGCCGGACCTAAACTTAGACCAGCATTGACTTGCCCTATCTGGCCGCACCCCCTTCCGGCCTTATGTGTATTAGTTGCGGATATTTGTGGCCCTAACTTTGTAAGCGCGCCCACTTTCCCTCATCTAACCCCCCCCGCCCATTTCTATGCTAATTCTTAGGTCCGTATATTTCCGCCGCACTTATGGTCGCATTATTCCCCGCCCAATTCATAAGTCCGTCCCTTAGCCATTTCCGACCTTATACTCTACGTAGACGGCGTATCACTATTACAATGCATGATGCAAAATTGATCCGATCCTAAAAATACGCACGGACCTTTCGTTAGAAACAGATCTCTGAATACGGCCCTAGATCTCTAGACAGACAAAGCCCTGTACCTTTTACCTCCTCCCCCTACCTTTTAGCAGCTCTGCCTATATTATAGATCAAGCCAAGAAGAGACAAGCTGTGACTGTCCAGGAGTTATGACACTTAAACTTCCATTATGCTTTGCCAGTTATCAGCTGTGTCTTCGACACAAGTAGTTTACAAACACCTGAATGGACAAAGAGTGACTCTGCCTGCAGTAACTATATGTTATGACCAGGGCCGGTGCAAGGTCTCTGGGCACCCTAGGCGAAGTTTGAACTGCCCCGCACCACTCCACCCACATGCACCGCCTCTGAGAGGAGAGGAGGGGTCCAGTTCACATAGGAGAAGGGACGGGGGGAGGGGGAATTGCTCCGGTCAGAGGTGTAGCTAGCTGCCATGGTGCCCGGAGCAAGGGTATTTTGCGGTGCCCCCTCCTCTGTGCTGTATTAGGGGTGTGGCCATTCATCTTACCATTCTCATCACCCCCCCTCCACATTC
>WWET01012805.1:0-10274 GCA_011038615.1 Limnodynastes dumerilii | reverse complement strand
CCGCACAGCATACACAGCATATACCGCACAGCAGGGCTTTACAAAAAAAAAAAAACTTTGTCCCTAGATTCTGGTCTCTCGGGACAAGTTGTGGGGCAGGCGGAACAGCGGGACAGTCCCCCCGAAAGTGGGACTATCCCACTGGAATCAGGACAGTTGGGAGGCATGTACGTGAGCCAGACAGGGATTGCCAAAGGGCCATATGTGGCCCGCGGTCCATACACTACCCAGATCTGATCTAGACTGTGCCAAGCCTTCTACAACATGATGTCCTTGCTGCTAGATAAAAGGCAGAATTCAGTGTGATCTTTCACGCCAAGGGTATAACGAGAAATCACCTAACAAGCACGCTGTACGCGATAACATGTAACAATGCTCTCTGTATGAGGTCAGCTACTAGAATACGGTCTGTATGAGGTAAGCTACTAGAAAGCTGTTTGTATGAGGTCAGCTACTAGAATACTGTCTGTATGGGATCAGTTACTAGAATACTGTCTGTATGAGGCCAGCTACTAGAACACTGTCTGTATGGGATTAGTTACTAGAATACTGTCCGTATGGGATCAGTTACTAGAATACTGTCTGTATGAGGTCAGCTACTAGAATGCTGTCTGTATGACGTCAGCTACTATAATACTGTCTGTATGAGGTCAGTTACTAGAATACTGTCTGTATGGGATCAGTTACTAGAATACTGTCTGTATGGGATCAGTTACTAGAATACTGTCCGTATGAGGTCAGTTACTAGAATACTGTCTGTATGAAGTCAGTTACTAGAATACTGTCTGTATGGGATGAGTTACTAGAATGCTCTCTGGTTAAAGACAGTTACTAGAATGCTCTCTGTATGGTGTCAGGTACTAGAATACTGTCATTATGGTGCTAGTTACTAGAATGCTCTCTGTATAAGGACAGTTACTAGAATACTGTCTGTATGGGATCAGTTACTAGAATATTGTCTGTATGGGATCAGTTACTAGAATACTGTCTGTTTGGGATCAATTACTAGAATGCTGTCTGTATGAGGTCAGCTACTAAAATATTGTCTGTATGGGATCACTTACTAGAATGTTGTCTGTATGAGGTCAGCTACTAGAATACTGTCGGTATGGGATCAGTTACTAGAATGCTCTCTGTATGGTGTCAGCTACTAGAATACTGTCTGTATGGGATCATTTACTAAAATGCCGTCTGTATGAAGTCAGCTACTAGAATAATGTTTGTATTGGATCAGTTACTAGAATGCTCTCTGTATACGGAAAGTTACTAGAATGCTCTCTGTATGGTGTCAGGTACTAGAATACTGTAGTATGGTGCTAGTTACTAGAATTCTCTCTCTATAAGGACAGTTACTAGAATACTGTCTGTATGGGATTAGTTACTAGAATGCTCTCTCTATGGTGTCAGGTACTAGAATACTGTCTGTATGGGATCAGTTACTAGAATGCTTTCTCTATGGTGTCAGGTACTAGAATACTGTCAGTATGGTGCTAGTTACTAGAATTCCCTTTGTATAAAGTCAGCTACTAGAATACTGTCAATGTGGTGTCAGTTAATAGAATAGTGTCAGTGTGGTGTCAGTTACTAGAATGTTCTTATTATGAGTTCAGTAATTAGAATGCTCTCTGTATGAGGAAAGTTACTAGAATACTGTCTGTATTGTGTCAGTTACTAGAATGCTTTCTGTATGAGGTCAGGAACTAGAATACTGTCAGTGTGGTGTCAGTTACTAGAATGCTCTCTGTTTGTAAACAGCTACAAGAATGCTCTCTGTATAAAGTCAATTACTAGAATACTGTCAACGGGCCTGATCCAGAACTACGCATCGGAGTGAATTTACGCGTGGCGGAGACGTAAATTCGCAGTTTAGAAAGCACTGCGCATGCGCACCAGAGAAAATACGCACATTCACGTAGTGTAATTGTGAACGTATGGGCCATTCACGTATGTCTCACGTAAATACTTACGTGTGGGCGTGCCTAATTTACGTACATCCAAAATACGTCTGAATTACGTGAAGTAGGGGGGGGGTGGTATTTAAAGTGTACAGTATGGGCGTGCTAAGCTGCGTACGTTCACGTAGTCTATACGTCCGCTAGCGGACGTACGCAGTTACGTTCGAAAAAGTGTTAAGTGTGCCGAGGGGAGTGTAGCGAACTTACGTGCACGAAAATACGCTCCGCGAATAAACGTACGGCACACGTAGTTCTGGATCTACCCCAATGTGGTGTCAAATACTAGAATGTTCTCCATATGGTATAAGTTACTAAAATGCTTGCCATATGTTGGCAGCTAACAGAATACTCTATGTATGATTTTAGCTACTACAATGCCTTCTGCGTGTTATTAGTTACTAGAATGTTTTCTGCATAGTATAAGTTACTAGAATGCTCTCAATGTGCTTCAGCTACTAAAATACTCTACATGGTATTATTTGCTAGAATGCTATCTTTATGAAGTCAGTTATTATAATACTGTCAGTATGGTGTCAGTTACTAGAATTTTCATCATATGGTGTAAGTTATTAGAATGCTCACCATATGTCAGCAAGTAGAATACTTTGCATTCTACTATTTAATAGAGTGCTGCCTGCATGATATAAACTAGTACAATGCTCTCTGTATAATTATAGTGTCTAGAATATTCTTTGCATGGTGTTAGGCACTATAATGCTATCTGCATGCTGCCAGATAATAGAATTTTCTCTGAATGCTGTCAGATAATACAATAAAAGAATGCTCTCTGCATGGTGCCAGGTAATAGAATAATAGAATGCTCTCTGCATGGTGCCAAATAATAGAATAACAGAAAGCTATTTGCATGGTGCCATATGATAGAATAATAGCATGCTCTCTACATGGTGCCAGATAATAGAATGCTCTCTGCATGGTGCCAGATAATACAATAATAGAATGCTCTCTGCATGGTGTCAGAAAATAGAATAACAGAATTTTCTCTGCATGGTGCCAGATAAGAGAATAATAGAATGCTCTCTGCATGGTGTCAGATAATAGAATGCTCTCTGCATGGTGCCAGATAAGAGAATAATAGATAGCTCTCTGCATGGTGCTAGATAATAGAATGATCCTGTATTGTGCCAGATAATAGAATGCTCTATGCATGGTGCCAGAAAATAGAATGCTCTCTGCATGGTGCCAGATAATACAATAATAGAATGCTCTCTGCATGGTGTCAGACAGATAATAGAATGCTCTCTGCATGGAGCCAGATAATAGAATGCTCTATGCATGGTGCCAGAAAATAGAATGCTCTCTGCATAGTGCCAGATAATAGAATGCTCTCTGTGTTCTTTCAGATAATAGAATGCTCTCTACATGGTGCCAGATAATAAAATGATCTCTGCATGGCGCCAGACAAAAGAATAATAGAATGCTCTCTGCATGGGGCCAGATAATAGAATGCTCTCTGCATGGAGCCAGATAATAGAATGCTCTATGCATGGTGCCAGAAAATAGAATGCTCTCTGCATAGTGCCAGATAATAGAATGCTCTCTGTGTTCTTTCAGATAATAGAATGCTCTCTACATGGTGCCAGATAATAAAATGATCTCTGCATGGCGCCAGACAAAAGAATAATAGAATGCTCTCTGCATGGGGCCAGATAATAGAATGCTCTCTGCATGGAGCCAGATAATAGAATGCTCTATGCATGGTGCCAGAAAATAGAATGCTCTCTGCATAGTGCCAGATAATAGAATGCTCTCTGTGTTCTTTCAGATAATAGAATGCTCTCTACATGGTGCCAGATAATAAAATGATCTCTGCATGGCGCCAGACAAAAGAATAATAGAATGCTCTCTGCATGGGGCCAGATAATAGAATGCTCTCTGCATGGAGCCAGATAATAGAATGCTCTATGCATGGTGCCAGAAAATAGAATGCTCTCTGCATAGTGCCAGATAATAGAATGCTCTCTGTGTTCTTTCAGATAATAGAATGCTCTCTACATGGTGCCAGATAATAAAATGATCTCTGCATGGCGCCAGACAAAAGAATAATAGAATGCTCTCTGCATGGGGCCAGATAATAGAATGCTCTCTGCATGGAGCCAGATAATAGAATGCTCTATGCATGGTGCCAGAAAATAGAATGCTCTCTGCATAGTGCCAGATAATAGAATGCTCTCTGTGTTCTTTCAGATAATAGAATGCTCTCTACATGGTGCCAGATAATAAAATGATCTCTGCATGGCGCCAGACAAAAGAATAATAGAATGCTCTCTGCATGGGGCCAGATAATAGAATGCTCTCTGCATGGAGCCAGATAATAGAATGCTCTATGCATGGTGCCAGAAAATAGAATGCTCTCTGCATAGTGCCAGATAATAGAATGCTCTCTGTGTTCTTTCAGATAATAGAATGCTCTCTACATGGTGCCAGATAATAAAATGATCTCTGCATGGCGCCAGACAAAAGAATAATAGAATGCTCTCTGCATGGGGCCAGATAATAGAATGCTCTCTGCATGGAGCCAGATAATAGAATGCTCTATGCATGGTGCCAGAAAATAGAATGCTCTCTGCATAGTGCCAGATAATAGAATGCTCTCTGTGTTCTTTCAGATAATAGAATGCTCTCTACATGGTGCCAGATAATAAAATGATCTCTGCATGGCGCCAGACAAAAGAATAATAGAATGCTCTCTGCATGGGGCCAGATAATAGAATGCTCTCTGCATGGAGCCAGATAATAGAATGCTCTATGCATGGTGCCAGAAAATAGAATGCTCTCTGCATAGTGCCAGATAATAGAATGCTCTCTGTGTTCTTTCAGATAATAGAATGCTCTCTACATGGTGCCAGATAATAAAATGATCTCTGCATGGCGCCAGACAAAAGAATAATAGAATGCTCTCTGCATGGGGCCAGATAATAGAATGCTCTCTGCATGGAGCCAGATAATAGAATGCTCTATGCATGGTGCCAGAAAATAGAATGCTCTCTGCATAGTGCCAGATAATAGAATGCTCTCTGTGTTCTTTCAGATAATAGAATGCTCTCTACATGGTGCCAGATAATAAAATGATCTCTGCATGGCGCCAGACAAAAGAATAATAGAATGCTCTCTGCATGGGGCCAGATAATAGAATGCTCTCTGCATGGAGCCAGATAATAGAATGCTCTATGCATGGTGCCAGAAAATAGAATGCTCTCTGCATAGTGCCAGATAATAGAATGCTCTCTGTGTTCTTTCAGATAATAGAATGCTCTCTACATGGTGCCAGATAATAAAATGATCTCTGCATGGCGCCAGACAAAAGAATAATAGAATGCTCTCTGCATGGGGCCAGATAATAGAATGCTCTCTGCATGGAGCCAGATAATAGAATGCTCTATGCATGGTGCCAGAAAATAGAATGCTCTCTGCATAGTGCCAGATAATAGAATGCTCTCTGTGTTCTTTCAGATAATAGAATGCTCTCTACATGGTGCCAGATAATAAAATGATCTCTGCATGGCGCCAGACAAAAGAATAATAGAATGCTCTCTGCATGGGGCCAGATAATAGAATGCTCTCTGCATGGAGCCAGATAATAGAATGCTCTATGCATGGTGCCAGAAAATAGAATGCTCTCTGCATAGTGCCAGATAATAGAATGCTCTCTGTGTTCTTTCAGATAATAGAATGCTCTCTACATGGTGCCAGATAATAAAATGATCTCTGCATGGCGCCAGACAAAAGAATAATAGAATGCTCTCTGCATGGGGCCAGATAATAGAATGCTCTCTGCATGGAGCCAGATAATAGAATGCTCTATGCATGGTGCCAGAAAATAGAATGCTCTCTGCATAGTGCCAGATAATAGAATGCTCTCTGTGTTCTTTCAGATAATAGAATGCTCTCTACATGGTGCCAGATAATAAAATGATCTCTGCATGGCGCCAGACAAAAGAATAATAGAATGCTCTCTGCATGGGGCCAGATAATAGAATGCTCTCTGCATGGAGCCAGATAATAGAATGCTCTATGCATGGTGCCAGAAAATAGAATGCTCTCTGCATAGTGCCAGATAATAGAATGCTCTCTGTGTTCTTTCAGATAATAGAATGCTCTCTACATGGTGCCAGATAATAAAATGATCTCTGCATGGCGCCAGACAAAAGAATAATAGAATGCTCTCTGCATGGGGCCAGATAATAGAATGCTCTCTGCATGGAGCCAGATAATAGAATGCTCTATGCATGGTGCCAGAAAATAGAATGCTCTCTGCATAGTGCCAGATAATAGAATGCTCTCTGTGTTCTTTCAGATAATAGAATGCTCTCTACATGGTGCCAGATAATAAAATGATCTCTGCATGGCGCCAGACAAAAGAATAATAGAATGCTCTCTGCATGGGGCCAGATAATAGAATGCTCTCTGCATGGAGCCAGATAATAGAATGCTCTATGCATGGTGCCAGAAAATAGAATGCTCTCTGCATAGTGCCAGATAATAGAATGCTCTCTGTGTTCTTTCAGATAATAGAATGCTCTCTACATGGTGCCAGATAATAAAATGATCTCTGCATGGCGCCAGACAAAAGAATAATAGAATGCTCTCTGCATGGGGCCAGATAATAGAATGCTCTCTGCATGGAGCCAGATAATAGAATGCTCTATGCATGGTGCCAGAAAATAGAATGCTCTCTGCATAGTGCCAGATAATAGAATGCTCTCTGTGTTCTTTCAGATAATAGAATGCTCTCTACATGGTGCCAGATAATAAAATGATCTCTGCATGGCGCCAGACAAAAGAATAATAGAATGCTCTCTGCATGGGGCCAGATAATAGAATGCTCTCTGCATGGAGCCAGATAATAGAATGCTCTATGCATGGTGCCAGAAAATAGAATGCTCTCTGCATAGTGCCAGATAATAGAATGCTCTCTGTGTTCTTTCAGATAATAGAATGCTCTCTACATGGTGCCAGATAATAAAATGATCTCTGCATGGCGCCAGACAAAAGAATAATAGAATGCTCTCTGCATGGAGCCAGATAATAGAATGCTCTATGCATGGTGCCAGAAAATAGAATGCTCTCTGCATAGTGCCAGATAATAGAATGCTCTCTGTGTTCTTTCAGATAATAGAATGCTCTCTACATGGTGCCAGATAATAAAATGATCTCTGCATGGCGCCAGACAAAAGAATAATAGAATGCTCTCTGCATGGAGCCAGATAATAGAATGCTCTATGCATGGTGCTAGATAATAGAATGCTCCTGTATGGTGCCAGATAATAGAATGCTCTATGCATGGTGCCAGATAATAGAATTCTCTCTGCATACTTTCAGATAATAGAATGCTCTCTGCATACTTTCAGATAATAGAATGCTCTCTGCGTGCTTTCAGATAATAGAATGCTCTCTACATGGTGCCAGACAATAGAATAATAGAATGCTCTCTGCATGGTGTCAGATAATAGAATACTCTCTTCATGCTGTCAGATAATACAGTAATAGAATGCTCTCTGCGTGGTGCCAGATAATAGAATAATAGAATGTTCTCTGCATGGTGCCAGATAATACAATGCTTTCTGCATGGTGTGAGTTACTAGAATGCTCTCTGCATGGTGTCAGATAATAGAATGCTCTCTGCATGGTGTCAGATAATAGAATGCTCTCTGCATGGTGTCAGATAATAGAATGCTCTCTGCATGGTGTCAGATAATAGAATGCTCTCTGCATGGTGTCAGATAATAGAATGCTCTCTGCATGGTGTCAGATAATAGAATGCTCTCTGCATGGTGTCAGATAATAGAATGCTCTCTGCATGGTGTCAGATAATAGAATGCTCTCTGCATGCTGTCAGATAATAGAATGCTCTCTGCATGCTGTCAGATAATAGAATGCTCTCTGCATGGTGTCAGATATTAGAATGCGCTCTGCATGGTGTCAGATATTAGAATGCGCTCTGCATGGTGTCAGATAATAGAATGCTCTCTGCACGGTGTCAGATAATAGAATGCTCTCTGCATGGTGTCAGATAATAGAATGCTCTCTGCATGCTGTCAGATAATAGAATGCTCTGTGCTTGGTGCTAGATAATTGAATGCTCTCTGCATGGTGACAGATAATAGAATGCTCTCTGCATGCTGTCAGATAATAGAATGCTCTCTGCATGCTGTCAGATAATAGAATGCTCTCTGGGTGGTGCTAGATAATTGAATGCTCTCTGCATGCTGTCAGATAATGGAATGCTCTCTACATGGTGTCAGATAATAGAATGCTCTCTGCATGGTGTCAGTTAATAGAATGCTCTCTGTATGGTGCCAGATAATAGAATGCTCTCTGCATTCTGTCGGATAATAGAATGCTCTCTGCATGGAGTCAGATAATAGAATGTTCTCTGCATGGTGTCAGATAATAGAATGCTCTCTGCATGGTGTATGATAATAGAATGCTCTCTGCATGGTGTATGATAATAGAATGCTTTCTGTATGGTGCCAGATAATAGAATGCTCTCTGCATGGTGTCAGATAATAGAATGCTCTCTGCATGGTGTATGATAATAGAATGCTCTCTGCATGGTGTATGATAATAGAATGCTCTCTGCATTCTGTCAGATAATAGAATGCTCTCTGTATGGTGCCAGATAATAGAATGCTCTCTGCATTCTGTCAGATAATAGAATGCTCTCTGCATTCTGTCAGATAATAGAATGCTCTCTGCATGGAGTCAGATAATAGAATGCTCTCTGTATGGTGTCATATAATAGAATGCTCTCTGTATGGTGTCATATAATAGAATGCTTTCTGTATGGTGTCATATAATAGAATGCTCTCTGTATGGTGTCAGATAATAGAATGCTCTCTGTATGGTGCCAGATAATAGAATGCTCTCTGCATTCTGTCAGATAATTGAACGCTCTCTGCATGGTGTCAGATAATAGAATGTTCTCTGCATGGAGTCATATAATTGAATGCTCTCTGCATGGTGTCAGATAATAGAATGCTCTCTGCATGGTGTCAGATAATAGAATGCTCTGTGTATGTTGTCAGATAATAGAATGCTCTCTGCATGGTATCAGTTACTAGAATGCGCTTGGTTTTCTATCATTATGCAATGCATGGATCTTCTTCTTACAGTTCTATTTCCCATTTTTAATTCTTCCTATTTATACCTTTGTCAGATAATAGAATGCTCTCTGCATAGTGGCAGATAGTAGAATGCTCTATGCATGTTGTCATATAATAGAATGCTCTCTGCATGGTGTCATATAATAGAATGCTCTCTGCATGCTGTCAGATAATAGAATGCTCTATGCATGCTGCCAGATAACAGAATGCAATCTGCATGGTGTCGGGTAATAGAATACTCTATGCATGCTGTTAGATAATAGAATGCTCTCTGCATGCTGTTAGATAATAGAATGTTCTCTGCATGGTGTCAGATAATAGAATGCTCTCTGTATGTTGTCAGATAATAGAATGTTCTCTGCATGCTGTTAGATAATAGAATGCTCTCTGTATGCTGTTAGATAATAGAATGTTCTCTGCATGGTGTTAGATAATAGAATGCACTCTGTATGCTGTCAGATAATAGAATGCTCTCTGTATGGTGTCAGTTACTAGAATGCGCTTGGTTTTCTATCACTATGTAATGCATGAATCTTCTTCTTACAGTTCTATTTCCCATTTTTAATTCTTCCTATTTATACCTTTGTTTCTTCACACACGCTGAATGCCTCCCATCCAAGGGCTGACACGTGGGCTCATTACACAGGATTATCTGTCATTAGAGCGCCACCTGCAGGTCACCTCTCTGCCTGCAGGGAGTTTTTCTTATCTTCCAGGAAACACAGGGTTACTAAACAGCCAAGGTTCTGCTGTGACAGGTTTCCCTGAATGAAGAGTAAGACATGACGGGCATCTATTTAACATTCAAATGCAAATGCTCGGTGAATTCTGGGAAGAGAGCCAGCGTATAAAGAGAGCGCAGGTCCTCAACTGGGTCATATAACTTCCCCGCACTCCTCGCCCTCAGCACTCATCTTATATGTACTACGCAGAGGGTGAAACAGGCGGCGTACGCCAGCCATCTCCCATCATCCCTCCGTAGCTGATCCAGACCTGAGTGTACACCGGATGGAGGGCGTTATCTCTGCGCTACATCCTGCGTCACATGCACGGAAAAAAACGTACAGGCAAATATGGCGCACCGGATCCAAGGTCACTCAAGTGTTTTCTATAGGAGGGAATTGGCCAGAGGGACGCAGGGCATATACAGTAAAGATGCGCTCACGCCATTCTGGAAGATTATTTATTTATTACC
>WWET01012804.1:0-10275 GCA_011038615.1 Limnodynastes dumerilii | reverse complement strand
CTATAGTATATATATATATTATCCAGTCATTACGGTATCAGTGAGTAAATATACTGGCACACATTATTGTATGTATGTATGTATATATGTATGTATGTATGTATGTATGTATGTGTGTGTATGTATGTATATATATGTGTATACAGGTATGTATGTATGTATGTGTGTGTATGTATGTATATATATATATATGTGTATAGAGGTATGTATGTATGTATGTATGCAGTGTTCTCCCCAGGGCATTTTAGCCGGGTGCTCCACCCGGCAATTTTAGCTTACCATCCGGCCAGACCTGACCAAAACGTTGATTGTGATCTCCAGATTTCAGTCCTGGTTGTGCTCCAATAAGCCGCAGAGGCTGTCTGACACTGCTGCACGTCAAGCAGAAGCAGCAGAAACTCTGTATAGAAGACAACCTGCAGCTTCCTTTCCTTCAGTGTGATGCTGACCTGACCTAAGGTCACTCCAGCATCACTCGCACACAGAGAAGTAAGGGGGAAAATATTGGATGGCTGGTGACACATGACCTAAGGTCACTCCAGCATCACTCGCACACAGAGAAGTAAGGGGGGAAATATTGGATAGCTGGAAACACATGACACATGACCTAAGGTCACGCCAGCATCACTCGCACACAGAGAAGTAAGGGGGAAAATATTGGATGGCTGGAGACACATGACAGCCCTGTCTCGTTGCCTCCGCCAGTAGATCACAACCAACAGAACAATATAATTACAGGACAGGCACATTGTAATGCCCCAGAAGCTTAGTTCCCAGTAGTGCAGCACCAGCGAGGCGTTTCCCAGAGGGAACGTATGTCTGGATCCCGTCAAGTATTATTATTGCACAGTGTTACGCTGCTCCCACCCAGCTGCTATTTAATACCACTCGGCTGGCAACATTTTCTGGGGAGAACACTGTGTATGTATATATGTATGTATGTATGTATGTATGTATGTATGTGTGTATGTATGTATGTATGTATTTATTTGTGTATGTGTGTATGTATGTATGTATGTATGTGTGTATATATATATATATGTATGTATGTATGTATGTTTGTATGTGTGTATATATGTATGTATGTTTGTATGTATGTGTGTATATATGTATGTATGTATGCATGTATGTATATATATGTATGTATGTATGTGTGTATATATGTATGTATGTATGTGTGTGTGTATGTATGTATGTATGTATGTGTGTATATATGTATGTATGTGTGTGTGTATATATGTATGAATGTATGTATGTATGTATATATATATGTATGTATGTATGTGTGTATATATGTATGTATGTATGTGTGTATATATGTATGTAAGTATGTATGTATGTATGTATGTATGTATGTGTGTGTGTGTGTATGTATGTATGTATGTATGTGTTTATGTATGTATGTGTATATGTATGTATGTATGTATGTCAGTATATATAGGTATATAATTTTTTTTATTTATTATTACACAGATGACAATGCTGCTCAGTTGGCCGCTTCTCTCCTTTTGGATCAAACTAAAACTGAAAAAAGATGAGGGGGGGGGGGGCAGCAAGTTTTATTACAGATAAACTCCTAAAAATGACATTCAGAACTATAAGCACAGAGGCGTACCAGAACAGGTGGAATAACATTGATTCAAATGAGCATGACCAATTACCGCTCCATCAGATCCAACAGCGAGTGTCTTCCCAGCGGTCTCTAAGCTGTTCCACAGTTCAGAGATCACATAGTGTTACGACCGGTAGGCGACTGGTAGGTGACACAGCTCAGTAGCACAGGGACCGGTGAGGTTTATTGCAGGATGACACAGATGGAACAGGAATGTAACACAGGAGTATGCAGATAATGCAGGAATAATAATGACAGATGACAGATAGAAAACACAAGAATACAGAAATGCAAAGAGTCCACTGGAGACACGAGGAATATCTGAGAACAGGAACCACTGGAGACATGAGGAATAGCTGAGACCAGGAACCACTGGAGACACTAGGAATAGCTGAGACCAGGAACCACTGGAGACACGAGGAATAGCTGAGACCAGGAACCACTGGAGACACGAGGAATAGCTGAGACCAGGAACCACTGGAGACATGAGGAATAGCTGAGACCAGGAACCACTGGAGACATGAGGAATAGCTGAGACCAGGAACCACTGGAGACACGAGGAATAGCTGAGACCAGGAACCACTGGAGACATGAGGAATAGCTGAGACCAGGAACCATTGGAGACACGAGGAATAGCTGAGAACAGGAACCACTGGAGACACGATGAATAGCTGAGAACAGAAACCACTGGAGTCACGAAGAATAGCTGAGAACAGGAACCACTGGAGACACGAGGAATAGCTGAGAACAGAAACCACTGGAGTCACGAAGAATAGCTGAGACCAGGAACCACTGGAGGCACGAGGATAAACTCAGAGACAGCACAGAGATAAATCCAGGGACCGCAAGGAGCAGACAGCGCAGGCGACATAACTTCAATGAAGCAGCAGTGTGTGAGTTGCTGGTTTAATTGCAGTCTGAATAGGTGGATGAGATTCCAGGTAACGAGATGCAATCGAATGATTTAGACCCAGGCCAGAACAGCAGCCCCTCTGGTGGAATCCAGTACTGCCAAGAATCTGGAGAGGGAGCATGGGAGCCCTCTAGTGGAGGAGATGGGTCATAACAGGGGTTGATTGTAACACATAGACAGGTGATGTCAGAGGCTTGTATGAGAATCTTTATCCCGCCTCTACGCTGAGGGTTTAAATAGTGCACTCTCTACGTCCATTGGCGCTAGGAAACACATGATTGAGATTGCTGTTCACCAATTGAGTGAGAGAGGTCACCTGACGTGATTCAAGATGGCATAGTGCATGGATCATGCTGGAATCAGTGCTCTGGCAGTAAGATGCGGTTGGAGCGTGGTCTGAGGAAGAAGTAGGCCTTAGTAATGGAGACTTGGAAACCAGGCAACTGCTTAATCCCATTAAATGGCAGCGGTGAACTAGGCTGTGACAGTGAACAGATAAGTGAGAGGAGCTCGGATAGATTGTAATTTTGGGTTTTAGCAATTTATCTGGTGAATTTTCTTCTTGGTTTCTAAATATTCTAGTTTTTGCTTTATGTTTATTTTTTTATTTATTAAAACTTTTTATTTCAATGTTTTATTTATTTCTTTTTACCTATTTTTCAATCATAATCTATTGTGTTTATTTTGTGAGAGTGTGGTATTGGTGGAAAACACTTAAAAACAAATCTTTGGTTTTCTGGCTATTTGAATGGCGGTCTGACAGCAGTTTTGCAAATCTTACTTAAATTTGTTGGGGTGAGGGTTATTTTAGCTGTGTAACGTGACACCAAGCCCTGTAACCTCACGCATTTTCTTTCACTGTTGCTACATCTCGGAAATATTCTGTTGTTTTTCTACACATGATTTGAGAACGTTGCCCACTCAGTCACTTTGCACAGTTCTGTTTTGGGTTTGATCTGTTATGTCTGTTGATAAGCTCTCTACCTCCTTTCCGTAATTGTTCCTCAATTCATTTTTATTTTAAATTTATTTTATGAAACATGAAAATAATGTTTGTTTGTTTTTTTCATGCTCCAAGGACAAGATGATGGAAAGCAATCAGCCCCTTGGATCTGTGGGTGAGCCATGTATAATGAATGTCATCCACATCTACATAGAAATGTAATGCCTTCTGAAATGGATGCTAAAATAACATGAACGTTATAGCTTCAGAATTATAATCCTAAAGAGAGGAATAAGTAGTTTACTGGTCTCTAGCTATGGCCCAAAAATTCAGAAATGGGAGATGAACCAGAAGTCAGCTAAGTGCCAGACATGGAGAGCGGCTTCTGCACAAGAAGTCATTTTGTTTTTAGTGGGTTTTATGAAATAAAATACAAAAAAATATTACATCGGAATAAAAGGTCAAGGAAGTGTTTACAGTAACAATTGCACATAGGAAGGTTGCTGATAGCTCAGTATTGGGGAAATATTCATAGCTTTGATCTTGACGAAATCATTTCATCGTAGGACCAATGGCGACCCTGCCAAGCGCAGATACTATGAGATAAACTTTACTCTGTAAGAAATTGTAAACGAAATAGATCAGAACAGCGGTGACCAGAAAAAGCTATTTGGCAGGAGATGGTTTGTTTAGGTTCCCAGATTGTGGTCAGTAAATATGCCACAAGCAACCTCTGTTTCTATAGGTGTAAATCAGAATAATGAACTGTAATGTGCTGATTCGGGGTTGTACAAATAGCTATAAATGTTTTTTAAAGCATAAATTGGGCATATTTTATGACACTATCGTGTTATGCCAATGGACCGTGAATCGATTTTGGGCATGTTCTAAACCATGTTTTGTACATAGAACAACTAATAACTCTAAGGCCAATCAAGTGCCCCAGCACATTGCTATTAAGTTTTAACTAACTGACCATTTTATCTATAATTGGCTGATGGGATATTGTGAGATTGATGAGAGATTGATAATAGAGGTCCGTAAGTTGTCCAGCACATCAATAAACAGTCCTCCCTAGTCATTCATACGGAGGACAAGGAGCTCAGAATCCAGTATCAGAGCAAGCCGTTAATTGCTGTAAGCAGACCACCCATCAACTAGAGACAATGGGCCTGATCCAGAACAACGCTTCGGAGCGAATTTACGCGTGGCGGACACGTAAATTCGCCCTTTGGTAAGTACTGCGCATGCGCACCATAGAAAATACGCTCAATAGCGTAGCGTAATTGTGAACGTATGGGCCATTCACGTATGTGTCACGTAAATACTTACGTGGGGGCGTGCCAATTTTACGTGTGTCCAAAATACGTCTGAAATACGTGAAGTAGGCGGGGGTGGTATTTAAAGTGTACAGTATGGGCGTGCTTAGCTGCGTAAATTCATCTAGCCCATACGTACGTGTGCGTATGACTGCGGTTACGTTGGAAAAAGTTACGGTAGGGTTTGGAAAGCGTATCTTGACAAAATACGTACGTTCAAGGGGTGTGCCGAGGGGAGTGTAACGAATTTACGCACACAAAAATACGCTACGCGAATAAACGTACGGCAAACGTAGATCTACCCCAATGTACATACGGCCAGCGTAGCTTTGATGCACTCCCCATGTCACTTCCCCTGTGTGAGCATAGTTAGACACAGTTACGCCGGCTGAAGGCTACCCTAACTTCAGCCGCCGTAACTGTGTGTAACTACGCTCACACAGGAGCGTAAAACACTATACCCAGCCCTCTCGTACTAATTACCATCCCTACCCCTGCCCAGCTTCCATAACTACAGCGCCATGGATTATGCCGGGCAAAATATGCCCGGCGCATGCGCAGAATGGCATTTCTGTACCTCCGGATCAGGCCCAACGTTTACACAAAATAATGGCTCGACAGGTGCATGAAAAGGCCGGATGGTATATCTGCTTTAACAGAAACACAGGATAGAGAATGTTCAGCAACACTGCTATTACCAGTAACACACTATAACATTCTATCTGTAACACACACACAGGATAGAGAATGTCCAGCAACACTGCTATTACCAGTAACACACTATACCATTCTATCTGTTACACACACACATTACCCATGATCGGCCCCATTGACCCTGAGCAGTGTGTAGTAATTACACAAATAGACAATAAGCGTGCATGAAATATTACCCGTGTATATAGAGTGAGGTTAATGATTGCACTCAGGTCTCATCTGGTTAATAAATATATTATTTGCTTCTACAGATTTATTTCTCTACAATAAAAATGTGTCCAGAGTTCTCAGAGGTCAATCACCCACCAAATATAAAGAGACTACTATCAAGAAGGAACTGCTTTCTGATATCCCGTCCAGCACATCTATTGATCACAATGCCCGACATATCAAGAAGGAAGCAGGAAAGCTCACAGACACAGAAGACAAATCTATTTATATGAAAGAGATATTTGGGAATGGAGGAAACATCGCAGTCACTTACACACCCACAGATCCCCTATTTCCCCACATTAAGGAGGAATCCAGCTCGAGTGAAGATAGAAACCTCACTGACATTTCTGCTCTCACATATCACACACAGACACAATGCTCTATTTACATAAAAGAGGAATCGTTATCTGATGATGCTGACAGTTCTACACCCACAAATCATACACAAGCTAGATTTCATATTAAGGCTGAATCGGGCTCATGTGAGAATGGAAACCTTGCAGACATTGACACAAGGGGGCAATATTTATCTATTTGCATAAAGGAGGAATCTGTCTCAGGTGATGAAGAACATTTTACAGACACTGATCCTCTACATACAGATTATTTATGTATTAAAATTAAGGAAGAGTCTGACTCCAACGAGGAAGGAAATTTTACAGACAACGGCACTTGTACAAGCAAAAATAATACACAATTTAAACCTAACCATAGGAAAAACCCGTCTATCTCATATGAGAATACCAACAGTAAGTTTTCTTGTTCTGAATGTGGGAAATGTTTCCCTTATAAATCAATGCTTAGAGCACATGAACGAATACACACAGGGGAAAAACCCTTTTCATGTTCTGGATGTGGTAAATGCTTTACTACTAAAGGATATTTAATTGTTCATGAGCGAATTCACACAGGAGAGAAGCCTTTTTCTTGCTTTGAATGTGGCAAATGCTTCACAGCTAAATCCAAACTCGTCCAACATAACAAAATGCACAGCGGCGTGGAACAGTTTGTGTGCACTGTCTGTGGTAAAACCTTTCCTGAGAAAACCAGACTGGCTAAACATTTAGTAACTCATACGGGTGCCAAACCGTTTTCCTGCAACCAATGTGGGAAATGTTTTACACAAAAGTCAAGCTTATATGAACATCAAAAACTTCACACAGGGGAGAGGCCATTTCATTGTGCCGAATGTGGAAAGTGTTTTGTTGGAAGATCAAACCTTGTTGCACATCAAAAAAGTCACACTGGTGAAAAGCCATTTGCGTGCAGAGAATGTGGGAAATGTTTCATCAGTAAATCAGAAATTCGTAAGCATGAGAGGGTTCATACAGGGGAAAAACCATTTTCTTGTCTTCAGTGTGGGAAGTCTTTTACATGTAAATCTAATCTTATTTTACACCAAAAAATCCACACTGGAGAGAAACCATTTTCCTGCTCTGAATGTGGCAAGTGTTTTCTCAGTAGATCAAACTATTCTCGACATGAGAAAAGTCACAAAGGAGAGAAGCCACATACTTGTCCTCAGTGTGGGAAATGCTTTACTGATAAATCCACACTTGTTGCACATTTAAAGAGACACACAGGAGAGAAGCCATATTCATGCCCTGAATGTGGGAAGTGTTTTGCTGTTAAGACTGGTCTATTTAACCATCAGAGAATTCACAAAGGAGAGAAGCCATATAGTTGCTCTGAATGTGGAAAAAGTTTTATTTACCGGTCAAAACTTGTAGTGCATCAGAAGAGACACACGGGAGAGAAGCCGCATCCATGCCCTGAATGTGGGAAATGCTTTGCTGTGAAATCTGGTCTTTCTAATCATCTAAAAACACACAAACCCAAGGTGATGCCTTAAACTCGGATTTACATATTCATTCATAATGAATCAGTAACTGTCATAAAATGAACATACTGTTTTACACATAAGAATGTAATGATATAATATTGCGTTTCATAGTGTACACTCAGCGCATGCACTGCCTACCTGGGCATTGTCAGATAATTGTTATTTTCAGCCCGTCTCTCTGGGCTTTTTGGCAACTCCTCTCAACTACCACCATAAGGGTCAAATCCTCTTTTTATCGTCCTATTTTCCAAGCTGTGTATTATATTATATTTATGTTCATCTGTTCATCATTGATTATGTTTAAGCATGTTATAAGGCTGTTTTAGTATGAATTGACTTCTATATAAAGCAGAAAATGAAGTTTAGTGGCTCTCGTCAGATTAAAGTGATGCAGCCCAAAAGTAAATGTCAATCAAATATTTCTGAGCATTCATTTTTTTATATGGTGCTGATTGGACAAAAACTAAGGGCCGTATTCAGAGAACCGTCTGCGAAAAAAATATTCGCGCAGACGTAGCAAGGTAGCCCCCCTGACACTCCCTTCACATGGACTGGGCACGGTCACTTACCAGTGAGTCGACCCACCCGTACATCTCAGTGTGCAGTTCCGTGTGTGTTTTGCTGCCGTCCGTGCGTATCTAACTAACCGCGCCTTCACCACGCCCTCAAATGGTCATTTAAATGCCTCCCCCCACCCACTTACACGCATCTTTCTCCGGACGGATTATAAACACGCCCCTCTGTACGGAACTTCGCACGTGCGATTCACATTCCGTGCCTAATGGACTTCTGTGTGTAAAGCCAACATAGATTGCATAATTTAGTTACTACGCATGCGCAGCTGAAACGTCCCTAAAATTATGCACGGAACTTCTCGCTAATACAGTTCTCTGAATACGGCCCTAAGTTCCAATTCAGGGACCTGATTCAGAGATCTGTCGGCGATCGGGCTGCAAATATACGCATGTAAGTGGCAGGTCGGAGCAGGTTACACCCACCAGAATAAACAGTCACTCCCCTCGCAACCTGCGGCCGGACCTAAACTTCCACCTCCATAGACTTGCCCTATCTGGCCGCACTCACTTCCTGCCTTATGTGTATTAGTTGCTTATATTTAGGGCCCTAACTCTGTAAGCACGCCCACTTTCCCTCATCTAAATGCCCCCCCGCCCATTTCTATGCAAATCCTTAGGTCCGTATATTTCCGCCGCACTTAGGGTCGCATTAGTCTCCACCCAATTCACAAGTCCGACCTTAATGCATTTCCGACCTTAACTTCAACGTACATGGCGTTGCACTATTACTACGCATGCGCAGTTGATGCAAAATCGATCCGACCCTAAATATACGCACGGAACAATCGTTAGTTCCGGATCTCTGAATCAGGCCCCAGGACGCTATATATTTGAATTTATCATTAGAGACTTTGGGCCTGATCCAGACTACGCCGATGCTCTCTGCTTACTAAAGCACAGCGTATGGGCGTGCACTCTCCCCGACACTCCCCCTGTGCGAGAGTATTTTCCCTCGCTTATGCCGGCTGAAGGTTACCCTAACTACAACTGGTCTAAGCAAGGGAAAATATGCTCACACAGGAGCGTATGACCGCAAACCCCTCCCTCATTAAACTACCTCCCCCCGCCCACCTACACTAACTTGAGCGTAGTAATGGCGAGGGACGCTCCCTCAGCCATTACTACGGTGATAGTACGGACGCCCGATCTACGCTGCTGGCGGGCGTCTTAACGCCAGCCAGCGTAGGTCTGGATCAGGCCCTTTATGTTTATGATTATTTTAGGTATATGCACTTAGCACTTGGTGTTGGGAATTGTAGCTCTTTTTATTTTCTTTATTTATTTTTTTGGTACAATTGGACTGTATGTTTTATCTCAGGATTTCCAAGGAATTTCACATTGTGAATTATCTCAGTCTATGCACTCAGCACTTTAGTGCCGGACTGTTTATCATATAGCTATCTATTTATTTATCTCAGGACTTTAGAGAGTCTTCACGTTGTGGATTATCTCAGTCTATGCACTCAGCACTTTAGCGTTGGTTAGTGTATCATATAGCTATTTATTTATTTTATTTATCTCAGGACTTCAGAGAGTCTTCACATTGTGGATTATCTCAGTCTATGCACTCAGCGCTTCAGTGTACCATATAGTTATTTATCTATATCAACACTTAATCACCTCTTTTTTTATATAATGAAATCATTAGGGTTTCAGCTACATATTTGCACCCACTTAATGATACTTAAACTTTAGATTATCTCAGCACTGAGGCCCAGGTTTTACTCACTGCGCCACCATGCTGCCATTACAAGTAATTACAAGCTTTGATTACAGTATAAAAATACAGCAACATCGAAACCAAAATGTAAAAAGTAAAAAACCTGTTCACAGCATAGAATGCTCTTATAACACCTCAATGTGCAGCAGATTGCAGCAATGACTGCTATATATTTTACCTTGGGAGGTGAATTAATGATGCATAATTGAGAAACGTATTAAGTAAATTATCTAAGGTGGAGTTGAACAGCGACAGACACAACGATAGAAGAAGAGAAAAGACACAATGCAATATTTCGCTTTTTTGAAAGGAGGAATCTTCAGTGTTTTCACCAGTAAAGCTCATTGCAAAACAATCAAATGAAATCTTTTTCCTAACCCTAAGGTTATTAGAGGCGCTCAGCAATCCCAGCACACCATGCCG
>WWET01012802.1:0-10278 GCA_011038615.1 Limnodynastes dumerilii | reverse complement strand
ATCTCACATTTATATCTTGTTTATTATTGCACAACTATTAAAATATATCTAGAATTATAACCAAGGAAAGTTTTTTCTTTAAAGTTCAGAGTTTTACTAGAATAAAATATTATATGAAACAGAAACTTTTCCATGTACTCTGCAACTCCACATTTTGAACCAAATAGACAACTCCGCTACTGCTGCTGTCTGAGTTATGAATGCAGCAATAGTGAATATCCGATACCAGAAATCTGTATGGGCAAGGGGAGCCACTTCCCTCAGTCATAAGGACTTCTGCCAGGTAGACCCCTACCATTGGCGTATTTATAATGGGTGCAGGCCCCTCAGAACAACGGGCCCCGTGGAAAACATCTGCACCCATTATGTTTCTTTTCCTTTTTTTCAATATCTGAGGGGGTGGAGGAAGAGGTGCCGTGGGGGGTTCTGGGGTGCCGCAGGGGTGGTGGAGGCCTTTGGGGATGGGGGGTTGCCCTGGGGGGTGGTGGTTGTTGTGGTGCTACAGGGAGGGTAATCAAATAATGCAGATGGAAAAGGTGTGTATCTAATAGCTGTGCAGTTATTATAACTTGCAGATTATCTGGATATACAGGAACATTGTGGGAAAGCAGCTGGAACAGGTGAGTATCCATTAAATATGAAAACTGCCTGTAGAATAATTATCTATGAGAATAAATTTGTATTGTCCAAAGTGAGTCTTCACTGCGGTTTTCTCCATGTCTAATGTCTTAACCAATAGATGTTTAACAATAGAGAAATAGAATACAATATGAATCTTTATAAAGGGATAAGGGAGTTCCAACAGTATTAGTGACTTGTCTTATACAAAAAGGAACTATGTCACAGATTCTGGGTGTTGGGTATTTGGGTCGGATTCCTTGTGCAGGTGAAGAAGGAAGATACATTGGAAGCTGAGTGTTTCTAGATTGCTCTTGATTATCAGAGATAGGCTTCAGAGAGTCTTGAGGGCTACATAAGGAGAATCTACTGTTAACGAAATGTGTACTTAGAAGAGAGTGCACACCGGATCCTGTAATGATGAGTGAACACTGGAGATTGCAAAGATTATAGCACTGAAACTTGCAATGAGAATTGTACAGGCAGGAAATTTCAAGGGAGATTGGCCAAACTGGAACTTGCAGCTGACATTACATATGTCATGAACCGGACTCAGTGCTGGTATGTAAACGGACTGTGCAAGACCTAAGGCGCAGAGTCTAACTGTAGGCCTGGTGTTCACCAGAGTCCCTGATGATGGCAATGGTCTTGGCTGCAGGTAAGTGGCAATTAACAGCCCTTGTCTGCAGGTTTGTTGGGGAACTTTTAATGGAAGGCTTTCACAAGCTGAGGAGCATGGACATCAGCAGCCTTTATCCAAATATGCTCTTCATAGCCATAACCCTTCCAATCAATGAGATATTGTAGACCTCCCCTAGATCCTTGCGATCTGAGATTCTGCCTGATATCATATTCAGGTTCATCTTGCACAAGAACAGGTGGTATGTCACAAAACACAGGTCTTACCGTGTGAGAGGCCACCTTTTGGTGACACTCTATAATCATGCCCATGTCCTTCCATTAAAGAGGTGCCACTCTTGGTAATGGCAGCCTCCTGTTCATTATCCTGCACTTCCCCTGTGCCTTGATCCTGGCACCAAGCAGCAGCATCCCTCCGGAGCATGGGCACCACTATATTGGATGGTGTCATCTGATCTGTCCAGCCTATAGGATCCTTTCATTCAAAGTAATATGGTCTGATCCTATTATCTTGACTAAGGGTGCTCTAATCAAAGCTGGAGCACTGTCTGAACAGGGCCAAAACAACTTGGTCATTCAAAATGCCTGGCTCTTTCTCAATTCCAAGTCCAGCCTGTCCCAGTCCAGTCCAGTCTGGCTCAGTCCAAATCCAAGTCCAGTCTGTTTCAGGCCAGTCTGGTCCATATTTCATGAGCATAAAAGAAATATTATCAAAAATAATTGTCTGCACTCTCTCTCTAAACATGTCAATCAGTGTCACAAAGGGGATATAAAAGTATTAAAAATAAAGGGCATAGAATGGATTCCCTTTACGAACAGGGAAGGGGATAGATTCTCTAGGCTGTGCAAGAGAGAGGCCTACTGGATATTCAGGTTGAATACCATGTATCCAGTGGGCCTCAACGATTGCATAGAATTAAACTGCTTTGCCTGAATATTCTTTATTTGCATCTTCCTTCCCTTCCCTCGCTCCCCTCCCTCCAACCAACCCCCCCCCCCTTTGAAAATGAGCTTTAAGAACTGAATAATTAAAGAACAAAGTGTATATATGCCCATGTAATAATAAGGTGAATATATGCCCATGCACGTGTGTACATACATAGATGTGTAATGACTGAGTTGATATTATTCATGCATGATACATGCACTGAGGATGTATGTAGACGTTTAGTGAATTATCAAAGTAAACCCACTAAGATGGCTTCAATATCTATATAGGGAGAATAACGACTGTGGCCACGATCTTCATGGTATATATCTATATGGGGGTAACAAGAACTACGGTTACGGTTTTTTATGGTGTATATTGGTGTATATTTATATTTATGAAAACTGAGGCAGGCGTATATACAGATATTTAGATCTTGTATGTAAAAATATATATATGAAAATCGAGACAGACATATATATGGCTATTTAGATCTTGGATGTAAAAATATATCAATGAACACATCTATCTATATGGCTGCATAAAATTGAATACTCAAGAGTATATTATACATACTAGGATTTGTTAACATTTCTGTAATATTTCTCAGAAAATACGACAGTATATAGATTTTCTGTATATTGTTTATTATTATATTTTTTTTATCTATATATTTTTTATTTATTTTTTATTACTTATTATGTATATATTTGTAATTCATAGACATTCCAACACACTTATGATTTTAGATTATGTATGATATACTGATAATTAATTCCTGTGAATGTCATTCAGAAATAGCGATTCCTATATGGATTCAAGTGTTGCACACCTGCAAACTTAATGGAAAGCTAGATGATTGGCTGAACGCTGTATAAAAGAAAATTCCCAGGAACATATTAAACTTTATCTCTCTGATGAAACCACTACTGTGAGCGGCGAAACGCGTAAGAGATTTATTCCCACTACTGCTGACACTGTATTAAAGATTGCTCTGCCATCTCACACGGGACGTTTATATATTCATACAAAGGAGCAACTATCAGCATCAAAACCATTAAAAGTGCGTCCACTACTTCTAACGGAGAACCAGGTCAGGATGCGGTGCCTGAGCGGCCCACCTGGCCGGGTATGACATCAGAAGCATTGATGACCACATGTGTTTACTAAACAGAGGGAGACGAGGAGGCTAACAGACCACACGTCTAAACTGCACTAAACGGGACGCCGCCAGCTCCAGCAATCATCGGACACGCAGTTTGTCAGGAACATCAGCTGGTCTGTATACCCATTCTCTCCTCTGCTATATACGAACAAATATTGCTGATTATACCATCCATTTTTGCTCCTAGTGCATAGCACATTTGTTCATTTACCATCATACGTCCCGGAGACTGTGTTTGCAACATTGTTACCATATTGCCTTTACCCAAGGAGTAAAGGGTCCTACGAACATTTGCTACAAAGTGTCCTTCTATTATGAATGATATCGCTTCATTGCATTTGTATTGACAGCAATTGTGGAGTATTGTTTTTTAATACCAACCATTAATTTGGTTTGAATTCTTCAGCTAATAGCTTATTAGTATTTTAATAATAAATTAGAATCTTTAATTCTGTTTGTGTCACAGCGCTATCTACTTTATTTTTCTGTTTGTGACTGTGAAGGGTAGTTCCCTTTTTTAGTGGCAGCTGACCATTCAGTGATTATTGCTACTGGGACAGAACATTACAGCGCCATTTTGAGACTGCTTTTTTATACTGGTCCATAACAGCCTGATCCAGTCCTAGTTATTTCAGCATAGCTCATGAGCAGACCCTATATAAGGCTTGCTTCTGCTACCCTGCTTATCCCTTACAACGCCCCAAGGAACGCAGAACGGATACCCAATCCAGTCAATCCATGATATGACAAAGGCTTGTGGAAGGAGGTGAATTTGTAAATGACTACCGGTTATAGAAGCGAAACATGGAACTCATTTGGAACTCGCATAGCAGGAAAGAGCTTCAACCAAACAGCCACTGGAAAGGACCAACGAGCCGAGGTGCAAACTTCATAGTGGGAACACGGTGATATAGATTACGGGTGGAAAGCCAGATATGATCTCCAGGTGAGTACTGAGAAGAAGGCTTTCTCTTGGAATCTGCTGATTTCATGGTGCACTGAGATAACTGGACTAAATTATGTTTGACCTGCGCCCAAATACTAGAGAAAACCCAAATGCAAATGGAGCTGTTAACAGCAGGAACATCAGCTGAAGGAATATCCTTGAGAGATGGTAGTCTGGGGTGGTATTCGTACAATACAAAATATGAGTCTGAGATGAGGCATAGTGAACCAAGTTATTGTGGGCAAACTCAGCTCAGGGCAGGAGATTCACCCAGTCATCTTTGTTGGCAGAAATACAAAATTATAAAAACTTCCTGTTTAGTTCTATCCATGAGCCCATTGGACTGTGGGTGATAGGCAGAGGAGAAGCTGATTTTGACTCCCAGTGATTTAAAGAAGGCTCACCAGTACCTGGAAATAAAGTGTGTGCCATGGTCAGACATGATCACTGAAGGACAGTCATGAAGTCTAAAAATCTGCTTGACAAAGATTTTAGCCTGTATTGAATCAGTTGGTAACTCTTTTAGAGAGACAAAATGGGCAGTTCTAGTGAACCGGTCCACCACAAACAGTTAATCCCTTGGAGGAGGGTAGATCAGTAATGAAATCCATGGCAATGTGGGTCCATGGAGTGTCTGCATTGGGTAGTAGTAACAAGGGACTGTAGGGTCTCTGGTGAGGTGTCTTTATCTGGTCACAGAGATAGATCAAAAGATGACAAAGTCTTCCACGTCCTTGGGCTGGATAGGCCACCAGTACCTACAAGAGAAAAGTTCCTTGATCTCTTTGATACCGGAATGACCGGCAAAGTGGGAGGAATTAGCCCATTTTAGAAGCTTTAAGCACATCTTAGAAGCAAAGGATGCTGCAAAGAATATGCTCTTAGGATCCAGGATAGGTTTTCCAGTCGAATAGGATTTATTGGCCTTTAGGATCAAAGGCTTGAGAGAAAATGAAATTGAACCGTGCAAAAAACAAAGAATACCAGGCTTGTCGTGCATTCAAGCACTGGGCTGACTGTAGACATAGTAGGTTTTTGTGGTCTGTGTAGACCATAACTGTGTGATTTGCACCCTCGAGCAAGTAGCGCCATTCCTCCAGTGCCCACTTAACAGCAAGAAGTTAATTATCTCAAATCCCACAATTTATTTCTATGTAGGAGAGCTTGCAATAAAAAAAAACCACAGACCAATAGCTTATTGAAGTTTTTTGCACTGAGAGAAGACTGTGGTCTGTGTAGACCGTAACTGGGAAAATAGCAGCATTCCTCCATTGCCCACTTGACAGCAAAATTTCCAGGTCTCCAATCCCATAATTTCTTTCTGTTAAAAAGAATTTGTAAGGAAAGAAACAACAGAGCAATATCTTGTCAGCGTTGTTGCACTGAGAGAAGACTGCTCCAGTCCCAGAATATAAGGAATGCACCTTCAGAAAGAAAGGTTTGGAGGTATCAGTGTGTTGGAGGATCGGTACTTTTGCCAATGCCTGTTTTAGCTGTTCAAAGGCATGAACTGCCTCAGGAGGCCAGGCAGACATTTTGATGGACTGCTTTGTTTAAATCACAATAGGAGCCACAACTATTGAGTAATTCTTGATGAATTGCCTATAGAAATTTGCAAATACTAAGATTCACTGGGTGGCCTTAAGGTCCACCAGCTGGGGCCATTGCAGTATGGCTTTCAATTTATCTGTATCCATCTGTAAACTGGAGCCAGAGAGGATGAATCCAAGGAAAGGCATTTGAGGTTGCTCGAATGTACATTTCTTTTACTTGGCATAGAGACTGTTTGCTGGAGATCTTTCATTACATGGATGCGAAGAGTTACCCGGTCGGGAGAGAAGATGAGTATATCATGGAGGTATACAACCATGTATAAGTATAGTATATCCCAGAAGACCTCATTCATAAACTCCTGGAAGAGTGGGGGTGTTGCATAACCCAAATGGCATTAAGGGGTATACAAAGTGCCCATCCCTGGTGTTGAACACTGCCTTTCATTCATCTCCCTTCTTTATTAAAGAGCTTTATTAGGCTTTTTTTTTACTATGATTGCATTGAGAACTTCTGAATGAAGTCACATGCAAGGTATTCTTTAATGTAAATCGACATAGCTCCAGATTTTGGAATTGACAGGTATAGGTTATGTTCTGCCTCTAGGAGGTGTTTGCCAATCAGAAGAACAATGGGGCAGTCCCACCTGTGATAAGGCGGCAAGGTCTCAGCTATGCGTTTGCTGAGTACATATGATAATTGGGTATACTAAGGAGGGAGGTTATGAAGTGGATTTTCAGGACTTGAGGAACTATCTTGTGTGGAAACTTCACGGCCAGTGGAACCACAGATATAGGAGTGACTGGATGAAGACAGGACTTAAGACAATTGACACCCTAGTATAATATTTGCGAGGTATGCCAATCAATATTTGGAGAATGAAGTCTCAGCCAGGATAAACCCAGGACTACTGGATGGATAGCTAGGGGCAGCACTAAAAAGGAGAAAGTGTTTGAATGAAGTGCCCCCACTTGAAGCTGTACTGAGATGGTACGGTATTGCAGTGGAGTAGATCCAATTTAGCTACCATGTATTGCAGACAGAACCAAGGACTCTCCCAGAGGCATGGTGGGTATAGCCTGATTCGCCACAGTCTAAGCTTACAGGAAAATACCCGCAGCCCCAGACTCCACAAAAGTAGTTAGCAAATGAGACTGTTTGGAATGTACTCAGGTTACCGGCATGCAGAGAAGCTGATCTGAACCTTCAGAAGTAACAGGGAGCTGTAAGATCCTAGTTGTTGCTTCCTGGGGGAAACTAGAAATGCATGTTTCCCAGGCACTTCGGGCAGAAGGCACAGAAATGCTCAGAATCCAGCTCTTGGGAAGTTCGAGCAATTGCATGGGATCATCTATAAATTCTGAAGGAGGCGGAACAACTGGCTGGATTGGCAGAGGCTGGAATGCGGCGCAAGGTGAGCATTGACTCTATGGTAATGAGTTCTCTCCCGGGACCGTTTTGATATCGAATGTCAAAAAGAAATCATGGCATACAAAGTCTCAGGAAGGTCTCGTGCAGTTATCTAATCTTTCACCTGCTCTGCCAGGACTTCCCAAAAGGTTGTTATAAGAGCTTCCTCATTCCAATTGTGCTCTGAAACCAGTATGCAGAATGATATAACATACTGGCCCAAGGCGGAGGTGCCTTGATGCAGCTGGAGTACACTAGAGGCAGCTGAAGATACCCATCCAGGCTCATTAAAAGTTTTCAGAAAAGACTTTAGGAAGACAGAGTAGTTGTTTAACATCCGATATCAAGGGTGCTAATGGAAGAGAACTCATGACGGTAGAGTGTATCCTCGTCTTGCACCGCTTTTACAGTCTCCACCAATCCAGCCAGTTGTTCCACTTCCTTCCTCATTTGTAGCGGAACCCATCAAATTGGGTCACTCCCGCCTAACTTCCCAAGAGATGAAAATATGGAAACAAAATAATCTCTCTCGTTCCACCTGCCCGAAGTGTCTGGGAAACGTCCGTTCCTAGTTGCCCCAAGGAAGTGACTTCCTGAAGTTTGAGATCAGGTTCACTGCATGCCGGCAACCTGAGTACATGCCAAACAGTCTCATTTGCTAACTACTTTTGTGGACTCTGGGGATACAAATAACTTCCTGTCAGCTGAGACTGTGGTGAATCTGACTATACCCACCAAGCCTCTGGAAAAGTCCTTGGTTCTGTTTATAATTGATAGCAGCCAGATTGGATCCACTCCGCTGCAATACCTTGCGTATACTCAGTTCTAGTAAGTTCTGTCTTCATCCAGTCACTCCTATATCTGTGGTTCAACTAGCCACTGGTACTGCCCCATCGATCTTCTTCCTGCCGAAACACCTCTGAGAGGCAGGACATACCCCCTCTCAATCCCACAATCTAAAGCCATGTCAGTCTACATTAAAGAAAACCATGCACGTGGCTTCATTCAAAAGTCTAGTTCTCCATCTGGTCCTAGTTTCTTTTATGAAGAGTCAGGAGCATTACAAAAATGCATCGATTGAATGCAATCATAGTAAAAAAAAAACGCTACCCTCTGCCTTTAATCACAAGCTCATTGATAAAGTAAAAGGAATCTGTATTTACCAAACTCAACCTTAGGGGTGCATATAACCTCATTCACATTCACCAGAGATGGGTATTTTGAATACCTTTAGGTTATGCAATGCCTCTGCTGTCTTCAGGGAGTTTATGAATGAGGTCTTCCTGGATATACTATACTCATACATGGTCGTATACCTTGATGATATACTAATTTTCTCTCCCGTCTTTGTTACTGATCGCATCCATGTACAGAAAGTTCTCCAGCGTCTCTGAACAAACAGCCTCTATGCCAAGTTAGAGAAGTGTACTTTCAAGGAACCTCAAATGCCTTTCTTTGGATTCATCCTTTCCAGCTCCAGTTTGCAGTTGGATCCAGATAAATTAAAAGCCATACTGCAATGGCCCCAGCTGGTGGGGTAAATCGTCATCAAGAATTACTCATTGGTTTGTGGCTCCTATTGTGGCTCATACAAAGCAGTCTGTGAAAACATGTGTCTGGCCCCTTGAGGCAGTTCAGGCCTGAACAGCTGAAACAGGCATTTGCAAAAGCACCCATCCCCCAACAGCCTGATAGCTCTAAACCTTTCTTTCTGCAGGTGGATTCCTCATCTTATGGGTTGCTGGAGCAAAAACTCAGCCAAACTATTTGTCTGTGGTTTCTTTTCTCGCATATTCTTCTCCACAGAAAGAAATTGTGGGATTGGAGACAATGAACTTCTTGCTGTCAAGTGGGCACTGGAGGAATGGCGCTACTTGCTCGAGGGTGCCAATCACACAATTATGATCTACAGAGACCACAAAAACCTGCTCTGTCTACAAAGACAATAACATACACAAGGAATGTATTTATGGACCGGGCGCTCCCCAGTTGTTTGTATAGTCTAGCTTTGGGCTGCCTGAAACTTCCAAATGATCCACTATTTGGCATAAGAGATAGAAAATAAACTAATTTTACCAAGGAAAAAAGTATTGTTTCAGGCGCTCATATATGATAAGATATATGCAAGGGTAACTAAATGAGACCCAAATATGTCTTCAGTGATTTGTTATTATCAAGAGGATATCTATGTAGTAGGTCTAATGTTATGAGTAAAATAGAATTCCACATATGTAAATCAGATCCAGTAGTTGAAGTGAGTTCCAGTATATAGTGACTGGTACTGAGTCTCTGTTCGGTATATATGTCAGTTGCAGAAGTTTTGGTACCAAGTCTAAGTTACCCTTTCTGTCTCTATGGTTGGATGGGCAGTCCTTAGTATATGGAACGAATAACAGTCTTACGGTTCTGTAGTGGATGATAGATGTTGAGTCCCTGTGGTGTCTTTAGCCGGCATCT
Organism: Limnodynastes dumerilii; assembly: GCA_011038615.1. NCBI lineage: Eukaryota > Metazoa > Chordata > Amphibia > Anura > Limnodynastidae > Limnodynastes > Limnodynastes dumerilii. The sequence goes on along the minus strand of WWET01012802.1, from coordinate 564 downwards.
CCACGTGTCCCACCTCCAGCTGATAGTGTGTGTCTCTGCAGAACTTTCCATTGCTAGGCGATGGGCATGATCGAACGCTTCTCAGACTCTCCTTCTCTCCTCCCATTCCTCTGGCCAGCAGTTCCTAAACCTTGGCTCGGTGCTTGCTTGTGGTAGTGGATGGTGGAAAAGGTAAAAAGGCAACAGAAGTGCGTATATTGTGTAGTAGTTTTAATGACACTGAGGTGATGAATTCTAAACTATACTCACAAAATTAGCAGACACAATTGTCCTAAAAGCGCTTATCAATTGTAATCAAGTATGTAGGTTCTGCAAAAACAATGTGTTTCGTCGGATGTGCTGACTTCATCAGGGTGATTACACAGCTGATTTGATGTGGGGTTTAAATCCCCCCTTTCTCTTCCCTTATTGGTCAGATTCTTTCCACAGTGAAAACGGCGTTCACCTATGCAGGAGAATAATGTCATGTAAAGGGTTACACATAAATGAAAAATTATTTGAATGGGAGTGTACATTTATTAATGGGCTACACTAAAAAGGAATCTTGGGGTGAGACAATTTGTG
>WWET01012800.1:0-10282 GCA_011038615.1 Limnodynastes dumerilii | reverse complement strand
CAACACCCTTCTTTATCTACTAACATACTATCCAACACCCTTCCTCAACTACTAACATACTATCCAACACCCTTACTCATCTACTAACATACTATCCAAAACCCTTCCTCATCTACTGACATACTATCCAACACCCTTCCTCATCTACTAACATACTATCCAACACCCTTTCTCATCTACTAACATACTTTCCAACACCCTTTCTCATCTACTAACGTACTATCCAACAACCTTCCTCATCTACTAACATACCATTCAACACCCTTCCTCATCTACTTTCATACTATCCCATACCCTTCCTCATCTACCAAGATATCATCCAACACCCTTCCTCATCTACTAACATACTATCCAACACCCTTCCTCATCTACTAACATACTATCCAACAGCCTTCCTCATCTACTAACATACTATCCCACACCCTTCCTCATCTACTAACATACTATCCCACACCCTTCCTCATCTACTAACATACTTTCCAACACCCTTTCTCATCTACTAACGTACTATCCAACAACCTTCCTCATCTACTAACATACCATTCAACACCCTTCCTCATCTACTTTCATACTATCCCATACCCTTCCTCATCTACCAAGATATCATCCAACACCCTTCCTCATCTACTAACATATTATCCAACACCCTTCCTCATCTACTAACATACTATCCAACACCCTTCTTTATCTACTAACATACTATCCCACACCCTTCCTCATCTACTAACATACTATCCAACACCCTTCCTCATCTACTAACATACTATCCAACACCTTTCCTCATCTACTAACACACTATCCAACACCCTTCATCTACTAACATACTATCCAACACCCTTCCTCATCTACTAACATACTATCCAACACCCTTCCTCATCTACTAACATACTATCCAACACCCTTCCTCATGTACTAACATACTATCCAACACCATTCCTCATTTACTAACATACTTTCCAACACTCTTCTTTATCTACTAACATACTATCCAACACCCTTCCTCATCTACTAACACACTATCCAACACACTTCCTCATCTACTAACATACTATCCAACACCCTTCCTCATCTACTGACATATTATCCAACACCCTTCCTCATCTAGTAACATACTATCCATCACCCTTCCTCATCTACTGACATATTATCCAACACCCTTCCTCATCTACTGACATATTATCCAACACCCTTCCTCATCTACTAACATACTATCCAACACCCTTCCTCATCTACTAACACACTATCCAACACCTTCCTGCCCTCTCTGGCACTATGGGCGGTTTCCAGACCTATGGGCACCTTACGGGCGCCCAAGGTCGTTACAGTGGGCAGTGTAGCGGGGATTGCATGCCCCGTGCACTCCTTGCTGTCTGTAGTAAATCTGGACATTTACGTATCCAGATTCCTATCCTAACCGTTACGATGAGGTTTGCGGCCTTACAGCCGCATTGCTGACTGTAACGGGGCTTTCCCCGCCCCGTCCCCTAATTAGCATGTCTATATTTGTCTTTACGGCAGAGATATAACATGCCTACTGTGGGGGAAAGTCCTCTTTATTCAAGCACGCACTGGTTACTCCAATACTGACCCAAAGAAACTTGACCCCAACTTCTCCCTTAAATTATCATTCAATTTTCCAGCTTCCATGTCCCTCAAAGTTGCTCGATAGACTTGCCTACACCCCTCATTCACGCCCTCTCCTCACACTATTATTATTATTATTATTATTATTATTATCATTATTAGTAACAGGTTTTTATATAGCGCCCACAGTTTACGTAGCACTTTACAATTTAACAATCAGTATCAACAAGACTGGGTAATAACAGACAGACTGGGTGGGTAAGAGGGCCCTGCTCACAAGCTTACACTCTATAGGACAGTGGGTTTTATACATAAGGGCAAGTGCTATATATCACACAATGGACCAGCCAGGGTGTATGGCAAAAGTGCTCATTGCTCTGTATGATCAGTCACACAGCAGTGTTACTACCAGGACGGAGGGGATATTACTATGGAGAGAGACTTTTGTTTTGACCTGCTTTGATTGGCTCACCACCGGACACATACTTGTTAAAAGCCATGGATGATTAGTGCTGTTACATCTCTTTGATAAAGGGTGGGTCACGCCCTAATCAGTGGTACAGCACGGCATTAGGAGACACAGGAGATTCCATTGCGGACGTCTCGGACTTCGCCTGGAGTAAAGACACTGCTTCAACCAGGAGGGGACGGCACACGTGGAAGCCTCTTGTCCCGGGACCGACGGAACACCAACTCTGCTCGCCACATCGGATTTGAAGCACCTTCTCTTGGGGTATTGAATGTCCTTTTATTTGACTGTGATACATTGTTTTATTGTGGAAATTTGCCAGTTTTATTGTTATATTGTATATTTTACCACAGTATTAGCTTATTAAATGTGTATGCTATACTTTCAGATTTTACCACTGTTTTTCTCTTCTCTTACATGTAAATTAAACCCTGTTATTGGGGGGAACATTGTTTATCCAAGGAATACAGGATTTTATATAAATGGATTTGGACATTGTTGTGGATGGACTGTGTCCCTCCCTAAGTTGGATTTTAGCATTTAAAATGTTCTCAGTACCTACACCAATACCCTATTTTCATCTCAATATTGATTGTTTTGTATTTATATAACAATGTAAAGTGCACGTGCTCGTGAGATCCAAAACAATAGTGCAGGAATGGTGTGTCAAACAAGCGTGCCAGACATATGCCAAAAAAGCGCAGTAGATAGGTATCTTTTTCCCAGGAACTGAGATTCTCCTTGTGGGATGATGATGCACGGAGCTGAAGTCCTTCCTGAGGTATGTAGTGCTGCAGGAAAAGACTTTCAAGTAGAGAGAAACGGAGACAACCAGGACTCCTGATAGTGTAGTATTTTAGGAACACAATTTATTAAATACAGATAAAAAAATGCATACATTCAATAACGAAAAATAAGGCTTATCTGAGATATAGCAAATAAACCACTGCCAACTAACCCCAACGCGTTTCGTCGACATTTCCTCAAGACTTCCTCAGGGAGTGTTTACCGGGTGGACAGGCATTGTGGATTTAAATAGATAAGGAGCGCGCCATCATTACTGTGGATTACCGTGAATGTGAGGCCCTTAGGTTACTAGGCGATACTGATTCTTATAAAGTTTTAGAAAAAGACCCTACTGACATATTTTTAGAGGAATTGAGACATCTCTTGTTACAAGGCCTATATACTAATACCATCAATAAGGATGAATATCAATATTTATATATCAACCATCCCATTATTCCTATCTTTTATTATCTCCCTAAAACGCATAAAAGCATCATTAACCCACCTGGGAGACCTATAGTGGTGGGAATAAGATCTGTCACATCTCACGTTTCAGAGTATGTTGATATCTTTTTGGCTAAATATGTGAAAACCCTCCTCTCCTTCTTGAAGGACACTACTTCGGTCCTTCAACTGCTGTCGGACACAGCATGGTCTGAGGATTGCGTTTGGGTAACAGTAGATGTACAATCTTTGTATACATGCATAGACCATGAAAAAGGAGTGGAATCTGCTACCAGTTTTCTGAATGAGGACCCAGACATGATCTCTACACATAGTGATTTTATAAAGAACTTGATGTATTTTATCATTACCCATAATTATTTTAAATTTCTTGACAAATTTTATTTAAAAACATGCGGTACGGCCATGGGCACTTTTTTTGCCCCTTCTTTCGCTAATCTACATATGCGCAGTTGGGAAAGGAAGCATATTTTAAATAATAATCCTTTTAATAATTTTATACATTTTTATAAAAGATACATTGACGATATTTTAATTATTTGGAAAGGTCCTATTAACGTTTTAGAAGATTTTTTTAATTGTATATAAATAGTAATGAATATAATTTAAAATTTACGTCAAAAGTATCGAAAGATCAAATTGAATATTTGGATTTACTTCTATACCATGAAAGAAATAATATCCTCACAAAAAAACTATATTAAAGAAGTGGACAATAGTTAAAATCTGCATTATTCCAGTGGTCATCTTAAAAAATGGAGAAATAATATCTCCTCACAATTCTGTCGAATAAAAAGAAATTGCAGTGAGACTTCAGTATGCAGTGAAAAATTAGACATGTATGCTAACCGGTTTAAAGATAGAGGTTACCCCAATGGCCTTATAGATGAAGCAAAAAATAGAACTGAAAATTTAGATAGACAATCTCTCTTAATATATAAAGAAAAACCCTCCAGGGAAAACCAGGTATCTTTTATTACCCAGTTTAATTGTGCAGAAAAGGCCATCAGAAATGCCCTGGAAAAACCTTGGGACATTTTACTGTCAGATTCGGTTTTGAGGGAAATTTTACCAAAGAAACCACAAATTTTATATAGGAAAGCCAGAAATTTAAAAGATCACCTAGCACTTTACCTAGTGTGATGAACACACAAGTGGATCCTTGGGGTAACAAATGTGTAGGATCCTACAAATGCTCTCATTGCATTATGTGTAGATATGTAAATAAAAATAGTAAGACCTTTACTAACTGGGATGAGACAAAGGAGTTTAAGATAAAAACATTTATGAATTGCTCCTCTACCTCGGTTATTTATCTCCTGGAGTACCCGTGCGGGAAAAAATATGTCGGCAAAACTAAACGTAACATCAGACTCAGAATACAAGAATACGTCAGAAACATAAAAAATACAGTCACCAGCCATAGCGTATCTGAACACTTTTTAAAAGCCCATAATGCGGATCCTTCGGGTCTGACTTTTAAAACTATTGAGCATGTCACTTTAGGGGAAAGGGGAGGTGATCTGCCTAACAAACTTTCCCAGAGAGAAATGAGATGGCTATACAAATTAAATACAGTATCTCCGTTTGTCCTTAATGAACATTATGAGATTGCCCCTTTCTTATAAATATATACACCCCCCCCTGTTTCTATAGTTGTTGTGATCATTTTGTACTATCTCTTTTTAGTATACACGCTGTGTTGATGACAAGCTTAGGATCTGGATAGACTTGCGTCTTACGTTTTTGTGGTTGTGTTGTTTTTAACATTAATGGATAGTCCTGATTTTTAAAGAAAAATTACACACTTCTATATTTATATTTTTTAAGATATATATATATACAAAACATTTTTTAGTCAATCTCCTGTTTTATTCAGTCAGCCCGAGAATCACATTGTGTGGTTTTATTGGTATTTAAATCAGTATGTTAGAAAATCACTACTTAAAAAGTGGGAGGCACATATAGAAACCATTGCAATTACTACACTGGTCACCTGATTTGGAAGTAAATACACTCAAATTAAAGGTGAAATTACATTAAAGAAAATTAAATTAAATTAACTGAAATAAAATGAAATGAAAGCAAAAAGCTCTAATTAAAGCTGAAAGCATTCACTCCCTTTCTTCATATGGAAGTATAGTCAATCCCTGTCCACAATCAAAAGTTAATGCATTGCGTCTGCTGTTTGCGAAAATTTAGCAAAAAAAAAATTGCATTGCGGCTACTTCGTTATGCGAACTTTTCGTAAACAGATTATTCGCAAAAAAAAGCATTCTAATAGAAATTTTTCGAAAATCAGATTTTCGAAATTGAAACTTATTCTAGTTTACTCTGTATCGAAATGTACACTGTTCTACATTAAGTTCTATTCGAAATACAGACTTTCGAATTAGAATGGTATAATTTCAGACAAGTATAAATAGAAACATGTAGGCATATGCATTTTTCAAAATTTAGCATTTCGGCGAAAATTCGCATTCGCAATAGAAATTTCGTAATTCGAATTTTCGAAATTCGGATTTTCTATGCGCGGTACCACACCCATTTAAATCTTAGTATTCAATTCTTAGTACAATTTATATATATGTATATTTTATATTTTTATCGGCACTCGGGTCCTCATTCTCTGATATATGAACTAATTTTGCGTTTCAAATATGGGTCACAATTTATAAATGTAAAATGATTTTAAAATGTTTTAAAGTTTTTTTGAAATTTTGGAATATTTAATATGATTGGTAGTATGATTTTATTGTTATCTACCGTTATGAGACCTATTGGATAGATATTTATATGGATCTGTAAAAAGCTTCTAGAAGATAGCCTTTTGTGAAATGCTTTAAACTTATTTTGTTTATATGGGTTAATGAAATATTAGGTGAGGATGATTTTCTGGAAATTGTTATTATTTATTTGTTTTATACATCTATTTATTGGATATTGCCGCTGTCAGCCTGCAATATCCCGCAATTCCATACTAATCATGGCGTTTGCATGAGTAACTAAGAGCACCTAATGCCACATACATTGCTTTATCAGTCCTAAGTTTATAGCTTTATATAGCGATTAATGCAGCATATCTAAGGAGTCGTAGTTTTGTTTCTATGTGCAATATATTTCTTAGTGTTATTTAGTTTCCCTTTACCAAGATGGCGCCCGGACATTTTTCAGTCCGGGTGGACCCACGACGCATGCGCGCCTCATTGTATATGATAATTTCATTTATCCTATTGCACTTACTTTTTGCCCATAAGGCTTCCCATATCTAAGATGGCGATCAGCGAATGTTCGTCAGAGCGCGGCCTTTGCGCATGCGCACCCACAGTAATGATGGTGCACTCTAATATTAACTCTAAATAGAGCCCTAACTTTAGGTCAAATATCCAATTTCTTTCCAAACTGAGAGCATACCTCATGGAGACTCCAAAGTTCTCCAAATGCTCCTCTGAGACCACCAGTTAGGGCTCTATTTAGAGTTAATATTAGAGTTAGGACTGCTCCCACAGAGAAGCCTTGATGTTAGCGGAGCAGCTTATCAAATTTTTATTTTAAAGATAGAAATTCATATTTAGTTACTGAGTAATGGCTAGAGTGCCAGGCATTGCCTTGATTTATATATATATATATGGTAAGGACGTACAATACCAAATGGCCAGAGAAATATTTTATGAATTTTATTGATATTTTTAGGGCTAAATGGCATATGTATAAAAGGCATATAGGAAGCCCGTGATCCATTTCTAATATACCTATTTAATATTAGCATTTACTCTATTTAGGAGTATTGTTTTTCTTGGAATTTTATATTTATATATTTTTATATATTTAATATTGTTCAACTGGCCATGGGATATTAGTTTATTATTTATTATCTTTTATTGTGATTTTTAATTATTCAGGCTCATTTTAGGAGAGTAGAAGCCATATTAGGGGTAAGACAAAGGAATAGAAGGAGTTATTAGCGCTAAGGTGTATCATCAGAGGGAAGTGGCAGATGATTAAAACTAAACACTAGGTAAAGTACACGCTATGATGAAGTGATGTCTAAAGAATCCATTCCTGGGATAGTAGCCCAGGAAAATAGAATTCAAACAGTCTCTGTGTGGCCAGAAAAAACCCGGGTGCTGGCTGGATGGTATGGAACAGGTACTGCTGGTCCTGGTAGGTAACGTCCAAATCCCCTGCTGCCGCCGACCCTTACGCGTTTCAGGCTCTCTCTGAGCCCTTTCTCAAAGCACTGGAATCCATCTTTATCTAATCCATCTTTCTTTATGCATATTAGGGGTAAGCCTAACGCTTTTTATCCTTTTTATCCATTTTTGCTCATGTTTAATATTGTTAGGGATTGGTAGATCCCTTGAAAGGGATGATTTGCTGCTGGTTTTAGCGCTTACTTTTCCACTTTTTAAATCATTTATGCAAGTGACCCCCATTATCTACAGGTGAGGTCTTTAATATATAACAAAAGGAATTGTTACAGATAAATAAGGAAATAAGGAAATTGTCTAATTGTTTGCTTTGCTTTCCTAGTGACTGGAGCCATCGGCTTTATCACCAGCCATGTCTATGTTAGTAATTACATTTCTCCTCTTTCTATAGATAGTGATGTCAGCATCTTCAGGGCTTCTCTCTGTGTTTTGTTTGATCCTCTCTGGCGTATACCTGGATCAGGACAGCCAATAAATACCTGTAGATGTGTCAATGACTTACAGCGGACGACAAGGAGGTGTCTACTGGCCCAGGCATGAAAGAAATGGTCATATAAGATCTCCTGTGAAATGGGGGCCCAAAGGTATGGACAGGGAGGAAACAGGATCATGGTGGACATAGAACTGACAATATTCTGAGAGACAGAGCAGGGAAAATGAAGTTGCAGCAGGCTCTGGATATGTGTTCACTCTGGGGATGATGCCATCAGAGACACTAAGATGCTGAAATCAGAGACCTGGATCTACGTATAAGCCGTGGAGAGTAACGGGATTCAGAGATGAGGGATTTCACTAGAAGGTCATTATCTTACAGGGACACGAGCAGAGAGGAGGAGAAGGAATTACTGGTAATATTATGTATATTTCCTGTACTTTCAGAATTATTCCAAACATCTGTCACCCATTCCAGCAGAATAATGGTCTGAGCAGACCCAAGAACCTTCCTATGAGATGGATGATCCATTCCAGCAGAATAATGGTCTGAGCAGACCCGGGAACATTCCTATGAGATGGATGATCCATTCCAGCAAAATAATGGTCTGAGCAGACCTGGGAACATTCCTATGAGATGGATGATCCATTCCAGCAGAATAATGGTCTTAGCAGACCCGGGAACCTTCCTATGACATGGATGACCCATTCCAGCAGAATAATGGTCTGAGCAGACCCGGGAACCTTTCTATGACATGGATGACCCATTCCAGCAGTATAATGGTCTGAGCAGACCTGGGAACCTTCCTATGAGATGGGTGACCCATTCCAGCAGTATAATGGTCTGAGCAGACCCAGGAACCTTCCTATGAGATGGATGATCCATTCTAGCAGAATAATGGTCTGAGGAGACCCGGGAACCTTCCTATGAGATGGATGACCCATTCCAGCAGAATAATGGTCTGAGCACACCCAGGAACTTTCCTATGAGATGGATGACCCATTCCAGCAGAATAATGGTCTGAGCAGACCCGAGAACCATCTTATAAGATGGATGACCCATTCCAGCAGAATAATAGTCTGAGCAGACCCGGGAACCATCTTATGAGATGGATGACCCATTCCAGCAGAATAATAGTCTGAGCAGACCCAGGAACCTTCCTATGAGATGGATGACCCATTCCAGCAGAATAATGGTCTGAGCAGACCTGGGAACTTTCCTATGAGATGGATGATCAGTGACTTTGGCAAATTGTCAGCTGAGATTTCCCAGCTGGAACTTTGTCCCCTGAGTCCGGTGTGTACACAATTGTGTAATATTTACTAATGAACATTCACAACATACGGGGAGGAAAGTCCAGTCACTCAAAAAGGGACAAAGATAAGGAATTCTATCCACAGAGCAAAATATACAGGGAAAAAATTACAGACGTGTCACAGGAGGTGACTTGAGCTTCATGAGGGTCCTACACATATTCTGAATGATCTGCAGAGGGAGAGGGGGTGACACAAGACCTACACTAAGTCTACAATGTGCACGAAGCTGAGACATGTTATCTTCTCATCAGCAACACCTCAGATCCTGCAGAACCCATATCCAGAGCTACGTTTCCATTACGTTTCAATACGTAGCGTATTTACTATGCACTCCCCTAGGAACTCCTCTCGCTCGTACGTAATTCGGCCATTTTATGTTTGCCGAACCCTACCTTAACTTTACACAGCATAAGTACTGAAATACGTACATGCTTCACATACGTACCTGCTAAGCACACCCATACTGTATGATTTCATTGGTTCACCCCACCTCCAAAGCATAATTATGGGTATCATATGGCTGTCACGACCATTTATTCGTAGTTACACTGTTGATACATGACTGGCCTGTACGCTATGTGTTACATGTTACGTAACATCTGCCGTGTGCATGCACAGTAATTACTAATGTGCGAATTTACGTAATTGTTATGTAATATAGAAGACAAAGGATTCACTTATCTACATAATCCTCCAGTCCTATGGACCCTGCCGGGGTAAGAGCCAGGGAATCTTCTGTTCAGTTAGACTCCCTTTGAGTTCCCAGCAAGCCGATACTCAGTTCCCAGGTGGAGAGTGTTAGGAGGAGGCCGCTAGGTCCTGAGTCATAGGTCGTGTTCTTCTCTGGGCTCCCTCCATTACCCTCATCGATCTATTAGCCTCCCTTTACAATGGTTACTCTCTCACCTTCCCACCCTGATCACCATCACATCCTCTCCATTACCCTCATCCATCTACCAGCCTCCATCTACAATGCTCATTCTCTCACCATCCCATCCTGATCACCATCACATCC
>WWET01012798.1:0-10285 GCA_011038615.1 Limnodynastes dumerilii | reverse complement strand
ACAGAATTACCCCGTCACCCCGTAATGTCACAAATCCCCCGATACACAGGACAGACACAGAATTACCCCGTCACCCCTGTGATGTCACAACTCTCCCCCTCCCCCTATAACTGCCCCGTTACATAGGACAGACATAGAATTACCCCGTCACCCCTGTGATGTCAGCTCCCAGCATGCAGTGTGTGGGGTCACGCTGTCTTGTATTAGGGTTATTATTCTGGCGTCAGGACGCGCCTGATATGTTATTTACATGTATCGCGACGTCATTTGTTTTTCTTTCTGCACCGCTGTTGGCGTTGCGGTGACAGGAGCGGTGGTCACCCTGCGGTGACTCGGCACAGAGGAGAGGGGGAGGAATGAACACCTGGACTGGAGGTAGCCAGGGATTAGCTGCCATAGGGAATACAAGACTCCAGACCTGCTTTCCAGACGCCCCCCCTCCCGAGCGGAGGAAATGAAGATGTGTAACAGCTGCGCTGTCTGGAATGAAGCTCCTGTTCACCGCGGCCAGCCAGCTCTCCCGGAAAATCAGGACGCAGCGGAAACGCCGCTGGCCAATCACCAGCTGTAATCTACCTGCTGGAACCGTCCCGGGCACCCGCTCTGCCCCCAATACACCCAGAGATAATACCCCCGGGGTGATTGTGCCTGGACATCATATTTATAGAGAGATTTCTAGAGAGCCCAACCCCCCCTGCCCGCAGGGTGCCACCGATCCCCACCATCACCCACAGTCTGGACAGGAAATGTACCCGCAAGATGGCGGACAGGAAGTGTGCTCTGTGTGCCGACTGGATGGTGGACAGGACATGTGCCCGCAAGAGGGGGGACAGGAAGTGTACCCAGAGGAGGGCGGACAAGAAGTGTGCCCAGAAAAGGGCTGACAGGAAGTGTGCCCAGAAAAGGGCTAACAGGAAGTGTGACCACAGGAGGAAGGAGAGGAAGTGTACCCACAGGAAGAAGGACAGGAAGTGTACCCACAGGATGAAGGACAGGAAGTGTACCCGCAAGATGGCGGACAGGAAGTGTACCCGCAAGATGGCGGACAGGAAGTGTGCTCTGTGTGCCGACTGGATGGTGGACAGGAAGTGTACCCGCAGGAGGGAGGACAGGAAGTGTACCCGCAGGAGGGAGGACAGGAAGTGTACCCGCAGGAGGGAGGACAGGAAGTGTACCCGCAGGAGGGAGGACAGGAAGTGTACCCGCAGGAGGGAGGACAGGAAGTGTACCCGCAGGAGGGAGGACAGGAAGTGTACCCGCAGGAGGGAGGACAGGAAGTGTACCCGCAGGAGGGAGGACAGGAAGTGTACCCGCAGGAGGGAGGACAGGAAGTGTACCCGCAGGAGGGAGGACAGGAAGTGTACCCGCAGGAGGGAGGACAGGAAGTGTACCCGCAGGAGGGAGGACAGGAAGTGTACCCGCAGGAGGGAGGACAGGAAGTGTACCCGCAGGAGGGAGGACAGGAAGTGTACCCGCAGGAGGGAGGACAGGAAGTGTACCCGCAGGAGGGAGGACAGGAAGTGTACCCGCAGGAGGGAGGACAGGAAGTGTACCCGCAGGAGGGAGGACAGGAAGTGTACCCGCAGGAGGGAGGACAGGAAGTGTACCCGCAGGAGGGAGGACAGGAAGTGTACCCGCAGGAGGGAGGACAGGAAGTGTACCCGCAGGAGGGAGGACAGGAAGTGTACCCGCAGGAGGGAGGACAGGAAGTGTACCCGCAGGAGGGAGGACAGGAAGTGTACCCGCAGGAGGGAGGACAGGAAGTGTACCCGCAGGAGGGAGGACAGGAAGTGTACCCGCAGGAGGGAGGACAGGAAGTGTACCCGCAGGAGGGAGGACAGGAAGTGTACCCGCAGGAGGGAGGACAGGAAGTGTACCCGCAGGAGGGAGGACAGGAAGTGTACCCGCAGGAGGGAGGACAGGAAGTGTACCCGCAGGAGGGAGGACAGGAAGTGTACCCGCAGGAGGGAGGACAGGAAGTGTACCCGCAGGAGGGAGGACAGGAAGTGTACCCGCAGGAGGGAGGACAGGAAGTGTACCCGCAGGAGGGAGGACAGGAAGTGTACCCGCAGGAGGGAGGACAGGAAGTGTACCCGCAGGAGGGAGGACAGGAAGTGTACCCGCAGGAGGGAGGACAGGAAGTGTACCCGCAGGAGGGAGGACAGGAAGTGTACCCGCAGGAGGGAGGACAGGAAGTGTACCCGCAGGAGGGAGGACAGGAAGTGTACCCGCAGGAGGGAGGACAGGAAGTGTACCCGCAGGAGGGAGGACAGGAAGTGTACCCGCAGGAGGGAGGACAGGAAGTGTACCCGCAGGAGGGAGGACAGGAAGTGTACCCGCAGGAGGGAGGACAGGAAGTGTACCCGCAGGAGGGAGGACAGGAAGTGTACCCGCAGGAGGGAGGACAGGAAGTGTACCCGCAGGAGGGAGGACAGGAAGTGTACCCGCAGGAGGGAGGACAGGAAGTGTACCCGCAGGAGGGAGGACAGGAAGTGTACCCGCAGGAGGGAGGACAGGAAGTGTACCCGCAGGAGGGAGGACAGGAAGTGTACCCGCAGGAGGGAGGACAGGAAGTGTACCCGCAGGAGGGAGGACAGGAAGTGTGCTCTGTGTTCCGCTGGATGGTGACAGGAAGTGTGCTCTTTGTACCGCTAGCTGGCAGGCAGGAAGGAAGCGTACTCACGGTCAGCGGGAGGAGTGTGGCCACGCGTCCTGACACGGAGCTCAGCAGGGACGTCTTACTCTCCTTATACGGGACATCTCCTCCCATCTTCTCCAGAAGAAGCGTCAACACCTGGGAGGTGAGAGGAGGATCCGAGGAGAGCGCCCTCCACAGGGTACACGTCTCACTGCAGGGATAAGGCAGATTCTCAGACACATGTATCATACATGTAGAAGGAGGTCCCTGCCTGTCCTGGCGCTTACCTGTCATATGGAAGGGGGCTGGACAGTAAGCTGGAGACCACGGCGCCCACGTGTTGTGTGGCCAGGATGTAGACCGTCTGGACGGCCGCCTTCCTCACGTGATCCTCCGGGTTCTCCTGCAGCTGCTCGTGGAAGCGACCAATGATTTCCGGAACCTGGAGTGGAATCCGGCATATAAATATCACTGAATCACCCGCAAGCGTTCTGTTACCATGGTATCACATCGTATTAATCACACTAATAATCACCGGCTGGGCCAGAATGGCGGACAACGGACCTATTCTATAAAGTGCGCCAGACGCCGCACAGTCCGTACCTTGGAGAGCAGGATGCTCCCGCGGTCCTTCAGCAGAGAGTTGATCATAACCGTGGCGGCGCGGGAGCAATTCGGGTCAGGATCGGAAAGACTCTCGAAGGCGATGAAGAGAAGGCTGATCAGCTGCTCCGGCGGAAGACGCTTCCCGATGATCTGAGAGGAGAATACGTCCCGTTATCTCCACACAGAACATATACATCAACAGCGCCATCAGAGCTACACCACTCACCATGGCGATATTGAAGCACGTGTGAAACAAAACGCTGGAGTCCGGCGTCAGGAGACCCTGCTTGAAAGTGCGCAATTTCTCCACCAATTCATCTCTGTGATCCGGAGCGAATCCTAAGAATTAGAGACACTGAGGGGGAGCAAGGCAAGGAGGAGGACGGGGGTGACGGGACAAGGCGAGGAGGAGGACGGGGGTGACGGGACAAGGCGAGGAGAGGAGGAGGACGGGGGTGACGGGACAAGGCGAGGAGGAGGAAAGATGTCAACAGATACAGAACCGTAGCGAGCGGAAGAGGCATACACGGGGATAATGCCTGTGGTTAGAGGGGATGGGGACAGAGGACGTAGGTTTGGGTGAAACAGATAAAGTATAGCTAGATTCTATACCTGAATTCTGTTCACCTACACTCCTGTTACATGGATGGCAACGATGTGCCACTAATCTGACACACACCCATTATTACATTACATTTCATCCAATTTTCTTTCTGGTTTAAAAATAAAAATAAATCATTTTCAAGATTTGTACTTATAACATCCCTAAAATCTCACACTAATATGCGCACTATAGCCCAAAGGCCGCACTAACTTTTTCTCAAGCTCATTTATCCGGCTCAGTGACCATTCCTCATAATTTGTCATTGTGATAAATGGCCCATAAATGAGTTTGCTTGTCTTTGTTTCCATAGAGACTCACTATAATAAAAAAAAACCCCCACCAGTATTCTACAAAATTATAATAGGCGACTTATAGACTATACCAACTAACCAAAAGAAATGCTCCGGATTACAAATGACGCAGCTGCCAAGGGGGAAGATCCTGTTCGGCCCATATATCCCTACCTACAGCATATTAAATTGTTCCTCAGTTGTAAAGTGAACCCATGTTTGATGTATATAAGCAGCCATTTTGTGCAAGGGCTTTATATTATTTCACTGTGAACTTGTGACATCACTGTCACTCATTTTATTGCAATAGGAATAAATTGATAGGAAATACTATGACGATCACCGTCTATAGATGATGGTTACTCTTTAGTAGGATAAGTGGGCCAGATCCAGACTTAAGTATGACAGCGAATTTATGCATGCTGCATGCGTAAATCTGTCTGTGGGAACGCACTGTGTGGGTGTATATCGTCAGTGTGTGTGTGTAATATATCATGTGGATGTATATCGTCAGTGTGTGTGTGTGTGTGATATATATAATGTGGGTGTATATCGTCAGTGTGTGTGTGTAATATATCATGTGGATGTATATCGTCAGTGTGTGTGTGTGTGTGATATATATAATGTGGGTGTATATCGTCAGTGTGTGTGTGTAATATATCATGTGGATGTATATCGTCAGTGTGTGTGTGTGTGTGATATATATAATGTGGGTGTATATCGTCAGTGTGTGTGTGTAATATATCATGTGGATGTATATCGTCAGTGTGTGTGTGTGTGTGATATATATAATGTGGGTGTATATCGTCAGTGTGTGTGTGTAATATATCATGTGGATGTATATCGTCAGTGTGTGTGTGTGTGTGATATATATAATGTGGGTGTATATCGTCAGTGTGTGTGTGTAATATATCATGTGGATGTATATCGTCAGTGTGTGTGTGTGTGTGATATATATAATGTGGGTGTATATCGTCAGTGTGTGTGTGTAATATATCATGTGGATGTATATCGTCAGTGTGTGTGTGTGTGTGATATATATAATGTGGGTGTATATCGTCAGTGTGTGTGTGTAATATATCATGTGGATGTATATCGTCAGTGTGTGTGTGTGTGTGATATATATAATGTGGGTGTATATCGTCAGTGTGTGTGTGTAATATATCATGTGGATGTATATCGTCAGTGTGTGTGTGTGTGTGATATATATAATGTGGGTGTATATCGTCAGTGTGTGTGTGTAATATATCATGTGGATGTATATCGTCAGTGTGTGTGTGTGTGTGATATATATAATGTGGGTGTATATCGTCAGTGTGTGTGTGTAATATATCATGTGGATGTATATCGTCAGTGTGTGTGTGTGTGTGATATATATAATGTGGGTGTATATCGTCAGTGTGTGTGTGTAATATATCATGTGGATGTATATCGTCAGTGTGTGTGTGTGTGTGATATATATAATGTGGGTGTATATCGTCAGTGTGTGTGTGTAATATATCATGTGGATGTATATCGTCAGTGTGTGTGTGTGTGTGATATATATAATGTGGGTGTATATCGTCAGTGTGTGTGTGTAATATATCATGTGGATGTATATCGTCAGTGTGTGTGTGTGTGTGATATATATAATGTGGGTGTATATCGTCAGTGTGTGTGTGTAATATATCATGTGGATGTATATCGTCAGTGTGTGTGTGTGTGTGATATATATAATGTGGGTGTATATCGTCAGTGTGTGTGTGTAATATATCATGTGGATGTATATCGTCAGTGTGTGTGTGTGTGTGATATATATAATGTGGGTGTATATCGTCAGTGTGTGTGTGTAATATATCATGTGGATGTATATCGTCAGTGTGTGTGTGTGTGTGATATATATAATGTGGGTGTATATCGTCAGTGTGTGTGTGTAATATATCATGTGGATGTATATCGTCAGTGTGTGTGTGTGTGTGATATATATAATGTGGGTGTATATCGTCAGTGTGTGTGTGTAATATATCATGTGGATGTATATCGTCAGTGTGTGTGTGTGTGTGATATATATAATGTGGGTGTATATCGTCAGTGTGTGTGTGTAATATATCATGTGGATGTATATCGTCAGTGTGTGTGTGTGTGTGATATATATAATGTGGGTGTATATCGTCAGTGTGTGTGTGTAATATATCATGTGGATGTATATCGTCAGTGTGTGTGTGTGTGTGATATATATAATGTGGGTGTATATCGTCAGTGTGTGTGTGTAATATATCATGTGGATGTATATCGTCAGTGTGTGTGTGTGTGTGATATATATAATGTGGGTGTATATCGTCAGTGTGTGTGTGTAATATATCATGTGGATGTATATCGTCAGTGTGTGTGTGTGTGTGATATATATAATGTGGGTGTATATCGTCAGTGTGTGTGTGTAATATATCATGTGGATGTATATCGTCAGTGTGTGTGTGTGTGTGATATATATAATGTGGGTGTATATCGTCAGTGTGTGTGTGTAATATATCATGTGGATGTATATCGTCAGTGTGTGTGTGTGTGTGATATATATAATGTGGGTGTATATCGTCAGTGTGTGTGTGTAATATATCATGTGGATGTATATCGTCAGTGTGTGTGTGTGTGTGATATATATAATGTGGGTGTATATCGTCAGTGTGTGTGTGTAATATATCATGTGGATGTATATCGTCAGTGTGTGTGTGTGTGTGATATATATAATGTGGGTGTATATCGTCAGTGTGTGTGTGTAATATATCATGTGGATGTATATCGTCAGTGTGTGTGTGTGTGTGATATATATAATGTGGGTGTATATCGTCAGTGTGTGTGTGTAATATATCATGTGGATGTATATCGTCAGTGTGTGTGTGTGTGTGATATATATAATGTGGGTGTATATCGTCAGTGTGTGTGTGTAATATATCATGTGGATGTATATCGTCAGTGTGTGTGTGTGTGTGATATATATAATGTGGGTGTATATCGTCAGTGTGTGTGTGTAATATATCATGTGGATGTATATCGTCAGTGTGTGTGTGTGTGTGATATATATAATGTGGGTGTATATCGTCAGTGTGTGTGTGTAATATATCATGTGGATGTATATCGTCAGTGTGTGTGTGTGTGTGATATATATAATGTGGGTGTATATCGTCAGTGTGTGTGTGTAATATATCATGTGGATGTATATCGTCAGTGTGTGTGTGTGTGTGATATATATAATGTGGGTGTATATCGTCAGTGTGTGTGTGTAATATATCATGTGGATGTATATCGTCAGTGTGTGTGTGTGTGTGATATATATAATGTGGGTGTATATCGTCAGTGTGTGTGTGTAATATATCATGTGGATGTATATCGTCAGTGTGTGTGTGTGTGTGATATATATAATGTGGGTGTATATCGTCAGTGTGTGTGTGTAATATATCATGTGGATGTATATCGTCAGTGTGTGTGTGTGTGTGATATATATAATGTGGGTGTATATCGTCAGTGTGTGTGTGTAATATATCATGTGGATGTATATCGTCAGTGTGTGTGTGTGTGTGATATATATAATGTGGGTGTATATCGTCAGTGTGTGTGTGTAATATATCATGTGGATGTATATCGTCAGTGTGTGTGTGTGTGTGATATATATAATGTGGGTGTATATCGTCAGTGTGTGTGTGTAATATATCATGTGGATGTATATCGTCAGTGTGTGTGTGTGTGTGATATATATAATGTGGGTGTATATCGTCAGTGTGTGTGTGTAATATATCATGTGGATGTATATATATCGTCAGAGTGTGTGTGTGATATATATAATGTGGGTGTATATCGTCAGTGTGTGTGTGTAATATATCATGTGGATGTATATCGTCAGTGTGTGTGTGTGTGTGATATATATAATGTGGGTGTATATCGTCAGTGTGTGTGTGTAATATATCATGTGGGTGTATATCGTCAGTGTGTGTGTGATATATATAATGTGGATGTATATCGTCAGTGTGTGTGTGTGTGTGATATATATAATGTGGGTGTATATCGTCAGAGTGTGTGTGTGTAATATATAATGTGGGTGTATATCGTCAGCGTGTGTGTGTAATATATATTTATACGCATAGTGACGATATACACCCACATGATATAAGTATATTATAAAGACATCACAATGGGGGCTTCCACTGATAATGACTTCTGTAGCAGTGGCCCGCTCCCGGCCCCGGCAGGACTGACAGAAGACCATGTACAGGCCTGCGTTCTTCTAACAATGGAAAGAAAGTGTGAGCGACTCGCGGGTTATGCGTGAACGCTTCACGTGACATCGCCGTTTACACGTGTGACAACCCTCAGGCGGGGAACGGGCCCTTCTTACATTGACGATCAGCTTCTGGAGGTAGAAGTCGAGGAGACTGGCGCTGATGTCTAACGCTCGCTCACGCTCATGCTCCTTGCTGGACGTAATCCAGGGATTCAGCATCTGCAAAGATCACAGAACATAAGCAAACGCCCCAATATATTATATATATTACCCCATTACCCCCGATCACACCCACCTGAAACATGTCCTGCAGCCCCTGGGGAGTCAGGTCC
This sequence comes from Limnodynastes dumerilii, assembly GCA_011038615.1. NCBI lineage: Eukaryota > Metazoa > Chordata > Amphibia > Anura > Limnodynastidae > Limnodynastes > Limnodynastes dumerilii. The sequence continues at coordinate 1,563 of WWET01012798.1, read as the reverse complement.
CAGAGGATGAGCCCCTTCACCAGGTCTTTTAGAGCCTCCATGGTGTCATGATACATCACCTGCGAACAAACATCGCCGTCACTGCGCAGCCGGCCGGATCACCCGCTACGCAGACGCCAAAATGAATAGTTATCGCGGCCAGGACAGAACGCTGCGCCGGTGATATGCGACTGGAAACAAAATGTCTGTTTATAGACCCCAAACCTGGATCTATATCAGGATAGAGAGCGATGCGGATACAGGGGACCCGGCCGTAATAATAAACACGACAAAACAATATAACGCGCCACACCGTCCGGGCAGCCAATGCTACGGACCAATATAGGCTGGGGCGTCAGACAAAAATATATACCGGTAACCTCTGCACGCGTGCGTCTGTGCTCAGCTCTGGAGCAGACTCGCGCTCTCACGTACACTGACGCAGCCATGTTTTGTATGCAGGTGGGCGCATTGGTTCTCAGGTGGCAGTGCGAAGGAACGCTGAATAACGCCAACCTACATACGGTCAGGTCTGGATCAGGCCACTGCCCGTAATGACAATTGGGGGAGAGGACACACGGCGACCTACCTCCTGGAGCAGATTCCCCACACACTCACTGGCGACCGGCGGGAGAGGAAAGACGCTGGATGCCGCCGCATTTATCAGATCTGTCTTGTTTGCGTCACTCAGACGAGGCTCCAGCTTACTGATTGTACATTAAGAAAAGTCATCTGTATAATTGTTTTATAGAATGTATTATATAACGTCTTATAACGTGTATTATTGTGTCATTATATAATGTATTGTTAGATATTACATATTATTGTGTCATTATATAATGTATTGCTAGATATTATTATGTATTATTGTGTCATTATATAATATATTGTTAGATATTACGTATTAATGTGTCATTATATAATGTATTGTTAGATATTATGTATCATTGTGTCATTATATAATGTATTGCTAGATATTACGTATTATTGTGTCATTATATAATGTATTGCTAGATATTATTATGTATTATTGTGTCATTATATAATGTATTGTTAGATATTATTACGTATTGTATCATTATATAATATATTAGATATTATGTATTATTGTGTCATTATATAATATATTGTTAGATATTATGTATTATTGTGTCATTATATAATGTATTGCTAGATATTACGTATTATCGTGTCATTATATAATGTATTGCTAGATATTACGTATTATCGTGTCATTATATAATGTATTGTTAGATATTATTACGTATTATCGTGTCATTATATAATGTATTCTTAAATATTATTACGTATTATCGTGTCATTATATAATGTATTCTTAAATATTATTACATATTATCGTGTCATTATATAATGTATTCTTACGTATAATTGTGTCATTATATAATGTATTGTTAGATATTATTACGTATTTGTGTGTCATTATATAATGTATTGTTCGATATTATGTGTTATCGTGTCATTATATAATGTATTGTTAGATATTATTACATATAATTGTGTCATATAACGTATTGTTAGATATTACGTATAATTATTGTGTCATTATATAATGTATTGTTAGAT